>JANQBM010693546.1:0-15175 GCA_025594535.1 Erythroxylum domingense | reverse complement strand
CACAAAAAGAATTCCTACGTCTCTTAGCCTAGTGGTAGAAAGGGGGAGAGAATTGTAGTGGCCTATCATTTAGAGCAAATATCGCTAATACTGTCTAAGATCAGACCCGAATTTACTTATTTATAAGTCTGAGTGGGTAGCTCATAAGTCCCAGGATTAGTTAAGTGAAGCCCGAAACCTGAATTATAAAAAAAATGCAAAACCCTAATGAAATGAGAATATGAAGAGATTAGATGAGAATGGCGTACGGGTAAGATGAGATTAGCCATGTTGCCGGTGCCGACAATGCAGGGCCGATCCTGGGCATGGGCAAGGCAGACACCCACCTAAGGCCCATCTTTATAAATAATAAAATATGGCCTATTTTTATCCTCATAAAAAATAAAATGAAACAAAATAGGGCATATTCTTGACTTCATAAAGAACAATAAAAATGATTTATGTTTTGTTTATTTTTATTCTTTGTAAGGACCCAAAATTAGGCAAGAAACTTTTTTTTACTTTACCTAGGGCCTATAAAAATAAAGAAATGGCCCTGCAGCAATGACTTGGAATAGTGACATTGCATCCTCGTTGGCCACTATGTCCGACAACACGGCGGGCTGATACTTCTCTAACCAAGGTATGTCGTAGTTGTCGCCCAATGAGCCCGCTGTTGCCAACGACGACAATGACATCGCTGAAACTGTGAGGTTCGAAGAGGGAGGAACTTCCGCTACTAAAACTTCTTGTAAATCCTTTCAATTTGGAGGGAAACTTGCCTCTTATTTCACTATCTTTTGTTTTCCTATTATTTTATTTCACTCATCTTTCCTAGTTTGCATCTTTTATTTTTTTATTACGTTCTTTTGTTAAAGTTGAGTTAATTCATTTTAGAATTTTTTAGCTTATTTCTTTGTTAAATTTTGTTGATATAATATTTTTAGTATAATTAGCGCTAATACATACCACATAAGCAAATAAAAAACTCATTCTAAGGTCAAGTCAATTAATTTTTTTCTTATAACTTGGAACTTATGTTACTACTTGGCGACAGTCATTAAGTTGACATCCTTCATTAGAATGAATTGCTTGAATATCATCGAGACTTCGTACGAACATAAGTCAGTAGAAAGTAACAAAAGGAAATATCTAGAATGACGAGATAAAGTCGAATGCATAATGATTATCTAGAATCATACTATAAAGGTTGGGCTTAGCTGACATAACGGTAGCCTTCTAACCAATAGAATATAATACTAGTTTAATAATAAGTCTTGAATACATACTGTGGTGACACCAAAAACATATGACTTTAGAGCACCCAAATGCCTATTTGATAATAGAGAGATCCGTGCATGGTCATGTCGTATATGAATGAGTGTAGTAAAGGCATGAAGGTTGGGCATTAATCACAAATAGATTAGAGGTTAAGATGGAAAATCAGAGTTGAATAGTTAAAAGTAGCATATGCTACTTGGATTCAAGAGAAAAAAGCTTTATAAAATGAGATCAAAGATAGCTAAAAGAAAAACTAGTGAAAAAATGAAATATAAAAATGAAAATGCAAATGCAAGAGCAAATGAGAAAAACAACCGACTAAAATGTCAAATATAAGCATGACTCAACTATAAGAGTCAAAATGCAATGAGAAGTCTAAGAAATAAAAAGAATAATCCAAAGCTACACAAGAATCACATAGAGTAAGGGAAATCTAAAAGCTTAAAATGGCTAACAATGATAAAACTCAAGATTTGGAATGGATTCAAGAAGTATATTAAAAAAAGGACTTCAAATGTTTAATGATAAAAATGACAGAAGAACACAAGATCTTGAAATGGTTATAAAAAAATCTCAAGAACTCGCTAGTGCAAGCATGGGTTTAGAAGAATTATAGCATGTTAAATATGAGATGGGGCTTGAAAAGCTAAGAACAACCGTTTGAGGCAAGAGTTCTAAGACTAATAGTGCCAAATGAGTAAATTACCCAAACAAACCCATTTAGATGATTAAATGATACTTAGTTAGCATGTTAAGACAAAGTGTTCCTCACTCACTTATTAGACTTATGCTCTAATTTAGATTCAAGTGTAGACTCAATTTAAGATGTAATTTTGAATGTTAGTAGAAATCTTTTTCTTTTGTCAATTCCTACACATTTATCAACTTCAGATGGTTATAAACAAGAGCGATTTTCGTATAATGATAGACAAGGGTTTGATTGAATTCAATTGTTCAAAACCCTCCGTGATCCTAAAATTACTTTAATCATTTATCTACATGTACACAAAAATAACAATAAACTAGTTACAATCTTTCTCACTTTACAAATGATTAGCCATTTAAATCACTACAGTCCCTAAAGAAAAAGAAAAAGAAAAAGAAAAATGAACACATAATTCACATTTCATAATATATAAGGTGAAGATATTAAAACCAACACAATATGAAAAAAAAAACAGCATTGAGGAGATATTAGCAAGGCTTATATAGTAGCTTAGACTATTTGATCAAGTAAGAACGAGGAAAGAGAATGAACTACCACCAAAATTTATAAGGGTGAAACTACTTATTGCAACATTTTCTTCACATTCATTTGAACCTTATGTAAGATTCAATTATCCACTAATGTCTACTCCACCAGCACTACCAATGCTAGTAGTATTGGGAATATATATGTCTTTCTTTAGGCATTCATTATTAGGATTTGCACCTCACTTACCATCAATGCCTCAAATTTCAAGGTTTAAGATACAATTTCCAATATATTTTACTCTACGGTTAACAAGAGTTCCTATAATAATGTCAAGGATGGGGATAACTTTCCTTATGTGTGATATATTAGAAAAAGCTTTTGTCCCTAAACTTTCCATTATGCATCTAATAAAATTCTCAGTTTCTAAGCACAAAGAGGAGAAGGACAAAGTGGTGACCAGAGAGGAATTCAAGGAGTTATAAAGGAAAATGGAGAGGATGACTAAAATGATGAATTTTTTAGCTGCATCAATGTTAAAAATGCTAAAGATTTTTGTCTAGTACTTGGTATCCATATCCCTTATACGTTCAAAATGTTGGAACGTGAAAAATACAAATAAAGAATATATCCTATAGAACATTTGAGGATGTATTCTAATAAATGGTAATGTGTATAGATAGTTAATAACTATAAGTGTAATGCTTCCTAAAGAGTCTTATAGTTTTTGCTTATTACTAATTTATGAACTTAGACTAGTCCATTACAAATGTAGAAGGTGATTTTAAGATTAGTTCAAGTTCAATTAAAATACTGCATTAAGTAGGGAAAATTCGTATAATGGATGAGAGGACTACAAAAAGCCTTAAAGAGTATGCTTAAAGAAGCCAATCAAAGGCAGTGAAAGCTTAACCATCTTTATTATAAAAATATTTTTGGAAACTATATTATAAAAAATTACAATAATTCGCAAACCATCCATCAAACCATCCATCTTTTAATTACAATCTAATGTTATTTATTCCATCACAACCATACAAAAAATCTAAGTTTATTACACTCAACCCAATCATATACAAAAGATCTAATTCCCTATCCAATATATAATCAACCTTAAGAAAACTACCAATCTTAACCAAACTACCAACCTCAGTAAACCTAGTAAACATTACCACTATAGGAGAAACAAGATAATCAAAATTAGAGGGGGAAACAGAGAGGAGGAATAAGGAGAATTTATGAGCCTTGGTTGAATTTTTCTAAGTTTGTCAATTATGAATTAACCACAAATGCACTTCGTAGCTATAGCTAGTACAATTACTGGTTGATCCTACAAAGGAGATGAATACTAGTAGTTATCATTGTCCTATTATTTGGTCCAACAAATTTCATTTTTTATTTTTAATTAAAGAAATTAAAACTTAAGCAATAAAATAAAACACTAAGCAAGATTAAATAAAGAAATAATGGATCATTTAGAAACTTATCAATATCGGGAATTAATGTCTAAGCTATGAATCCCCCTAAACCTTAACTAGTTAATATTTTATTATGCAATTGTTTTATCAACTATTGGACCGTGGAAATTTCTATGGCATGCTAATAGCTCTCTCGAGTCTAATAATAGCTAATCCTAAGTTTATTAACTGAATTACTCAGGATAAATTTTATGATTGCTTTGTCGAATTGTGAATTTACTATTATATTTGACCTTATTCCAGAGGATTTATGTAATCTTATCTCTAGGTTGTAATCCACTCCTTTCAATTATGATAGATCTATTCATATGAAGATTTTTCAATCTCTATATTATGAAATCAGGTTATAATCTAATATTTCAGATCTATTAGAACATAAATTAAACAGTAATCAAATCACAATAGATCAATCAAGACAATTGCATTAAATAAAAGAATCAAAACATGTTATGGCCTAAAAATGAGGTTCATCTTACCTAGACACTAAAGGAATTTAATTACAAATGATTAAAAACGAAATCAAACAATAACAAAAAGAATATCGTATATAAAATAATGGGTTCATAATTTTAAATCTCCTTTTATATCTCTTATTGAATATTCTTGCAAATAGGTTTAATTTTGTATTCTCTTCGATCTTTCAATAATTTCTTAGTGTTTTCCACTTCTCTGAATAAAAATTGCCCCTTCTTGACGTTCTCCACATCTGGAATCATTTTCATAAGTTTGCTTCCCTATTTTGCCTTCAAACATGTCTTTTTATAGTAAAATTTAGGATTTTGGGTGATGAATGATCGTGTATCAAAACGTGAATAACCTAAAATCTCTAGAATTTGTGAATCTGCATGACACGACATGAGACAAGTACACGAGATGAGGCACGACTATGTATCCCTTCTGTGCTTCAAATCTTTGTTTTGTGCCACATTTTTATCCAAATTCTTCTCCTTTAAGTCCATAAAGGCAATTATAACCTATAAATACACCTGGAGCAAATTAAGTACCATTTATACAATAAAAGTACAAAATATCAAGCAAAAATACATCAAATATGAGGTATAAACATGATCAATTATGCATCTAATAAACATCCCCACAATTAAGCTTTTACCTGTCCTAAAGCAAACCATAATCAAAATTATAAATTTTACAACATCAATCCCTTATCATTCTCATCCTGTCCATTCATATTATGAGTCATCATATCCTATTGAATTAAATTAACATACAATTAGAATCAAATTATCCTAGAATTAACTTTTGAAGTCCATATTAATAGTAATCACATCAATAATTGCATTGAAATCAAAGCATAAACCTTTAGATCCTCACCAAGAATTCACTCAATATGCTCAAATGTTTAGGGTGAAAAGTATAAAAACCCTTAATCAATACATAGCAGAGCTCTTACTATATGCTTGCAATATTATTACATCCCCACTACTTATGTATAAACTAGAAACAATAATCAAAAGGTCTTTATAAGGTTATAATGGGGTTTAGGTATGGTATGGTTAGGATATCAAAATGGTTAATTTAAGGGAAATTTACTAAAGGAAAATTACAATACTTGTTTACAAAAAACACAGGTCCTTTTAGGGTAACTCTAATGGTACTATAAACTTTTTCATAAATTTTTTATTATACTCTGTGTAAATTTTTTAACAATAATTTGAGCCTTTAGTACCACAATTAAAGAAATAATAGACCTTTAAATAATTTGAAGTCTTAAATAAGTAAAGAATGTAAATGACCTTCAAGGTTCAAAACAATAAAAAGGGCTTCAAAGAAAAATAAGATAAAGGTTAATATGTGGGTTTAATCAATGAAAAAGGTTAAGGCTCAACTTGGTTATTCCTAAAGGATAAATTACAAGTAACGTAATAAGAAATAGGCTAAAATAGATTGTTGAATCTAAGTGTCTTTATTATGTCAATGCTTCTAATTTAACAATTATGGTCTCAGTATGCATAACAAAAGCAACCCTAGAATTGTTCAATTATATATGATAACAAACATATAAAATAAATAAAAAGCTTAAAATTTTGAAATTATGCACTTAGGTTTAAAAGCTCACAATAAAAGATAGGTTTATGTGTGTAAATAGTATGTAATTTCATTCAACTCAACTACCTCAATGATTAATAAAAATATGAGTTATGAAAGCAATTTTATTATAAATCTCATCCTTTTGCATACTAATTCAAATCAATATTCAATACTGAAACATAGTATTATCAGATAAATTTTAACCAATTCAGAATATCAGTTAATAAAATTTAATAATCAAGATTATAATAAACTTAAGAAAATAGTTAAAATTTCATTAACTCCTTCCCCACACTTAAAGTTGTACAATGTCCCCAATATTCACAATATAAGTATATATAATAAGTGAAAAGGGTTGTCATATTTTCCTCAATATGAAGGTTTTTTATTTTTTTCCATGTAATAGTATACTACATCATTGGAAAACATAAAGAAAAATGAATAAAAGGATAAAATAAAATAAAAATAAAAATAAAAAACAACTAAGTAAATAAAGGCGAAATAAAACCTATCCTAATTCATAGGTTGCCTCCCACGTAACGCTTATTTAACGTCGATAGCTTGATGTACTATACACATTGCCCTCATCCTGGGTCTATAATCAACGGCTTGCTTCCACCCACTTCTCTGTATAAAGGTTTTGTAGGTTATAAGTAAGCCACCTATTGCAAGATGATCACAAGGATATAATTGATTAGATTAATAACACTAATAGATTCCATTAACATCTTTTTTAATGACAAACTGTTAAAAAATTAGGAATAACAAAACTCCCTAAATCATTGGCTAACTCAAATTGTTTGTCTTTGAGGAAATGGAAACCCTCTATACTTAAGGTCACTACCAATGCCTTATCAGTAAGTTCCTTACTTAGTTCCTCAACCACTTTTGTCCACTTTTCTTCTTCTTCTTCCTAGAAAAAGGTTTTTCGTTCATCTTCTTCAATTACCTCTTGCTACCTCTCTACTTCCTCTTCTTGGATAAAGGCTTCATCTTTGTCTTCTTTAAGAAACTCATTGCCACTCCTAAGGGTGATTGTCATTCCAAATTCTTTAGGATCTATTTCATTAGGACTAGGTAAACGCCCCTACATCTCATCAGATATTAGCTTCACTAGTTAGTCGATTCAATTCACCATATTCTATACAAGATCCTCTATTTCGTAATGCCATATGTTCGATTCTTGAATAAACTCGGCCATCATATATTTCAGAGCATTTGTTACCTCTTTTCCTTTTTGAAATGTATCTTTATTCATAAAATCAACCATTGTCTCTTTTGCACTCTAAAACAGTAGGGAGCTCAGATAATATGAAGTATTATGCTCATCATATGCAGGTGAAGAAAGTCTCTCATCGAATTCACGTTGACTAGTTACTCTCTTGGCAAGGCATTCCATTAGTTTATTTATAATACTTTCGTATCGATGCTTTTATTTGTACATATTGAGTTAGATCATAGTCATTCCATCTATATGCATACAGGTTGTTCCACTTTGAATTATCACATATTCTCGTGTGATGGACCTTGAGGTTGGTTATTTATGTTTGTTTGCTTTCAAATATACATCGGTGCCTGACATTCATCATTATAGGAATTACTCCCATAAATATTGCAACATAGCCTGAACATTTGTTGAGCTTCCAAAAACATGTGAGGAAATGACTCTTTTCCATATAGTGATGTTAGAGATTAAGAAGACATTTTCTAGCTCCCATAAAAGTATTGTCCGCTCCATCCATCCTTTGTTAGTTGTGACTATAAAGTTAAATCTTAATTCCTAAAATAAACCACCAACATACTTTACATATATAGAAGTTCAAAAAATTATTAAATAAACAAGCTAGAAATACAAAAAGATATAATAAAATAAAATAAAATACTAAAAATAATGACTAGAGTAACAACATCTAGGTTTTCCTAATATTATTGTCACTGAAAACAGTGACAAAAACTTGATTGACTTTTTCTAAGTTTGTCAATTATGAATTAACCACAAATGCACGGCATGGCTATAGCTAGTACCAACAAATACAAGTCAATCATATAAAGACAATGAATACTGGTAGTTACCATTGTCCTATTATCTAGTCTATGAATTGTTCTTGATTTTTAATTAAAGAAATTAAAACTTAAGTAAGTAAAATAAAACACGTAGCAAGAATGTACAAAGAAATAATGGATCACTTAGAAACTTATAGATATCACGAATTAATATCTAGGCTACAGATCCCCCTAAAAACCTTAACTAGTTGATCTTTTATTTTGCAATTGTTTTATTCACTATTGGATAGTGGAAATTCCTATGGTATGCTAATAGCTCTCTTGAGTCTAATAACAACGAATCCTAAGTTTATCAACCAAATTACTATTAGGTTTGACCATAATCTGGAGGATTTATGTCATCCTATCTCTAAGGTTGCAATCAACTTCTTCCAATTACGGTAGATCTATTCATATAAAGATTTCTTAATCTATATGTTATGAAATTAGGTTATGATCTAATATTCTAGATCTATTAGAACATAAAAAATCAAAATAATTGAATTAAATAAAAGAATCAAAACATGTTATGGCATAAACATAAAGTTCATCTTGCCTAGACATTAAAGGAATTTGGTTACACATGATTGAAAATGAAATCAAACAATAAGAAAAGGAAGATTGAATAAAAAATAACGAGTTCATAATTCTAAATCTCCATTTTATCTCCTATCAAATATTTTTACAAACAAAGGTTTAATCTTATATTATCTTGGATTTTCGATGATTTCTTCGTGTTTTCCACTTCTCTGAATCAAAATTGCCCTTTCTGGACATTCTCCATGTTTGGAATTGTTTTCAAAAGTCTGCCCCCTATTTTGCCTCCAAACATATGTTTTTATAATAAATTTTACAGTTATGAAAGATGCATGGTTTGATGCAATGTTATGCATCAAACCGTGCATAACCCAAAATCTCTATAATTTGTAAATCTACATAGCTTGAGAGAAGTTCACGAGTTGATGTACGACTGTGTATCCCTTCTATGCTTCAAATATTAGTTTTGTGCTGCATTTTCATTTGAATTCTTCTCTTTTAAGTCCATCAAGACAGTTATAACCTATAAACACACTTGGAGCAAATTAAGTATCAAATATATAATAAAAGTACAAAATATCAAGAAAAAATGCATCAAATATGCTGTATAAATATGATCAATTATGCATCTATCAGGCCTTAACCTCAAATTTCGCCATTGCTTATGACTTTTGGAGAGATATACCAACTCATACTGAAGCAAAGCAAAATAGCATTAATATTTTCTTTACAAACAAAACCACCTAATCTAGCATGGTTAATTATAATGCATATTATGATCATCATAATGGGATAATAGGATATATTCTATTGAAAATTTTAATATGTTTAAGAACTTTTTTTAGAAAATGTATATAATATTGATGGATGAAGTTTGAAATAAAAGGAACATAACTAAGTGTCATCATCAATCCCTTGCTCTTATATAAAATCAATATAAAAGTATTAGATGGCAATAGAAAGGAGCTCCTCTAAGTAGATGAGCTCAAAATGACTATAGGTTAAATTTATGAGTTGTCGGTGAAAGGGGGTTACCTAACCCACCAAGCATTAGAAGAAAAAAAAGAGAAAATTTGTTTATTTGATCGACAACACATTTATGATATAAAATATTATGAGAAGATCAAAGCATTAGCATAATCTATACTTAGTTAGAGAACTTTAATAATGAAAATGGGATCTTAAAATAATTTCAATGTAAATGCTATAAGAAAGTCAAAGAGGAAACCCATATTCATCTATACCTATGTTTAGCTAGTCAAGTTAAAATTACACACCCTCATGTAATATGCATCAGGTATTATAAAATTACACTCCTTTAATATATGTGATTAAGGGGAAATAAAAGGTTAATTAAGTGGTGATTCCTTCCTAAAGGCATGAAGACAAAGATTCAAGTAATGAAAATGTAATCATGCAAGGGGAATGATTAATATTGACTTAGTACATTTTTTAAGCAAGTTGAGAGGTCTAAAAATGCAAACTCACCTATGAATAAAACCTAGAGATCACGAAAAAGATTGAAATCTTATTAGAAAAGATAAATTAGATTTTTAAGAAACGAAAATGTAGATTATAAAGAATCAAGATCTGAATTCAGAAAGTGTTTTTAACCTTACCAAGTAGAAATTATTTGATAAGTTTTAAAGTTCAATAAAGAGCAATGGATAAAGCATTCACATTTCTTAATATTTTATAACTAAAATTTTAACTCTACCTTTACTGATTAGAAACATCCACTTTTATATAAGATGAATAAAAATGTGATAATAAGGCACCTTAATTACAATTACAATAAAGATTCCTACTTAAATTAAAACACTAACTACTAGTTCTAGTTTAACTATGACTTTATTAAAAATTTTAAATAAAAATTTAAGAATTTTACTTCAATTAATATTTTTATTGCCATAAGGAAAGTAATACCTTCATGGTTTTTTTAATCAAATTGGTAATTATAACTATAATGAGTACAAATCTAAATAACAAAATTATCAAATAACTTAAAAATCATATAAACATTTTTTGGACTTTAAAATTAAATAAAGTATAACCAAACTCTAATGAAAAACATTAGAATAATAAATAAGTAATGATCAAAAAATTATCCCTAATGCCATGAGCTTATGCATCCAAATATTCTCTAACCTTAGCTTAGATCTTAAAAACTAGTGCATGGTCTTCCTTTTAGCCCAATATGGTTCTCAAAATGCTTTTTAATGTGTTCTTTGAAGCTTGATTTACATATATATCTTAAATTAACCCATTCAAAACCTTTTTAAGCTTCGTACTCCTAGCTCTTGTAATTCTTATATTAGGCATATGAAGCTGACTTTTTTTACTAGTTATGCCTACTCCATTTCCTCACTCTACAAAAGGATTCGTTATTGAATCTTCAACTTTATGTAGAAAAAATACTTTCTTATAAACCATGAGAACAAAAAAGAGATTTGGACACTTCATAATCTCCTCTTAATTTGGTAAAGTATACCTATTTTACCAATTGTGACTCTTTGTTATTGAATAAATTTCATAAGTACTTAGCAAGTAGGATCTTATCTAAGAATTAAATAGCATATATACCATACATATTATAATTTTTGGATTTTAATTTGCCTTTAGAAGATATAATTAATTTGAAGTTAAATCCAATTTCAATTATTTGTTTTAGGTATATAAGGTCAATATAAAAGACGAACTTACAAATATTTTGATTGAAGAAAAGTAAAAACAAACAAAGATAGGCTAGGAGATATACAATGTTGGTTTAGAACTATGAATAATTGTTTGTTGTAAAGAAAATAATATAGGAAGTAATTTTTTATTTTACAAACAAACCTTAGATAACAACTTAATGATCCCAGAAGGCTAAGAAAGCTAAAACTAGAATAGAAAGGTGAATGTTGATTTTAGAACAAAGAGCAACTAAAAACTGATGTAAACTTAAAAATAATGAATCCTTAGACCGAATAACGAAATTGATAACTTAGCCCTAAGAAAGTTAAAACTAACAAAGAAATAGGAAATTTCTTTAGAAAGAAACCCTAACATAAGAAGAATACATAGAAAACTCTAATCAAGAAGATGAAAAAATTCATTTGGTTGAAAACTTTATAAATAAGAAGAAGATTTAATAGAAAAATATGGAAATACAAGGAAAAATAAAATTGAAAGAAGAAAAATATAATATAAAAAATTTCATGAAATAAAAAGATATTCAAACATGATTTAGTGTTAGGCTTTAATACCAACTATACAAACTCACCTAAGAATGAAACCTAGAGATCCCATTAATAAGATTGAGATCTTATCAAAAACATAAATACGATTTTTAAGGAATTGAATTATTGATTATGAAGAAATGTTTCATGAAATGTTTTGAATGCCACAAAAAAAGAATTTTTTTTAATAAGTTTCAAAGTTCAAAGAAGAATAAGGGACAAAACATTCATAACTTTTAATGTTTTGTAACTCAAATCTTAAATCTTTCTTTATTAAATATAAACATTGCCTTTATATAATAAGAATATTAATGATCATAATAAGCATCTTTATTACAAGTGTAACAAGGATTCCTACTTAAATTCAAAAGTAACTGCTAATGCTACTTGAATGTGAACTGTAATAGTCTTTATTCAATTAGGAAACTAATTACTAGTTTTAACTTCACTAGGATTTTCATTGACACTTTTTAACGTCTTTAACAAAAATGGGACAAAATTTGATAAATATTCTATTGATTTCCCAATCTACCTTATTAAGATAAGATAAAAAAAATAATGGAAAAGGAGCTAAAAGGTCTTAAATAAGAGCATTATATTAAAAGGTCAATTTATAAAATGGGAAAGGTGTCAAACACCTTATTATACTCTTCTAAGTGGTTACTTAGATAGAAAAGTTTTGTAAATTTAGTGAGTTTGAAAGAAATAAAATTGGGTATGACTTTAAAAGCATACTTAAGAAAATAAAATAAAATATGTGGTTAAATGCTTAGGAGTTATGATTTAACATAGGGCTTAAAATAAAAATTCTAGATGCTTTTTATGCTTTTAAAATGAAAAAAATCAAAGCAAATGTTTAAATACCTAGGGTTTATGGTCTTAACTAGGACTTAAATAAAAGTGTAATATTTAGAAAGGAATTTAGAAATGATTGTCATCAATATGAACTTTAGAATTGAAATTTCAATGGATGCAAACCCTAATTCTCTAAAAACAACTTTTTTTTTTTGCAATAAAGAGGGCTTTAGATCAAAGTTAATAGCTTCAACACTAAGCCTCATAATGCTTAAGTTGATTCAACAGGGATTCGGTGTAGTGAAATCTTTTATTGACCTTATATTCTCAAAAACGTCTTTGCTTAGCTTTTATTCTCTTCTGAAGTCTTCTTCTTATGTGCATAGTTATTTCAGTCTCAAGATCTATCTCTAAAATAGTTAGAATCACATATATAAGAAGTAATCTGTAAAAGAGAAAGAATAAAGAAAATTCAATAAATAATAGATAAACTAAAACAAAAATAAAAATAAAAAAGTCTCTATTCAATTTGCAAATTTGTCAACATTAACACCTAATCCTAGCAATAATGGCAAGTATTTCACTACAAGCATATAACATAGTTATAACTAGCATAGGCAAGTATGGTGAGCTACATGCGTCTGCGTGCAGTGTCATGTTCTTCATCCAAGTGGTAACAGGGGGTATTAGAACTACAAAAAGAGAAACAAAAGCAACCAATTTTGAATATGGCCCTTAATACAATAGTGTGTAGGTGTTGTGTTCAGGGGTCCTTCTCTAATTCTTTTGAAACTACTCCAAGCTAGTCCAATTCTTGTCCAAATTCACTCCTTTTCCTTGTATATGTAGAAATAAGATCTAATATGACAATACTTCTCAAATTAAGTATTAAATCCTTCAAAACCCTTCAAAACATAAACAATATACTATGGAAATAATGCTAAAAGTAAGATATGTCTAACATACATCAATCCTTATCTTGAAATCTATTGAAATTGCTCTAAATTGACTCTTCGTTTCCTTTGAGAGGCTAAAATAAGACCTACAACAAAATATAATTCATTTTAAGTATGAAATCCTATAGAAACATCATAATACAATCATAATAATTTTTAAAAATATTTTAAGAATATAGTATATTTAGCTCATATCAATTAGGAAAATTCTACCGTTAATAACGAACCTCAAAAAATAGAGGTTGTTAACTTTAAATATATTGTCTCAACTAACAAATTGGCTTAATCCAATTATGGTAGATATATTCATACAAAATAATTTCTCATTCTCATCCATATGAAATCAAACATTGAACTAATATCTAGGATATATTAATTCAAGAATTAAAAAGAATAATCGTAGTGAATCTATCAATCAAATTGCATTAAATAAAAGATCAAATCATAATATCCATCCAAATTTAAGGTTCATCATGCCTATGCACTAAACAAAATTAGTTTATAAATATAGAAAACAAAACAAACAATAGAAGTTTAGAATAATAATTAAAAAGAAAAGAATCCGTAAGAAGTATATCCTCCTTTCTCTAACGTAACCCCTTGAAACTTTGATGAAAGTTTGCTCTTTATTATATCTATAAAGTAATCTTCATGTTTTCTTCATCCTAGGTTTAGAATCGTATCTCCAACTCTAACTTTTGTCTCTAAATTTGACTCTAATTGCCTGTCTCTCATCTTCTTTTCATGATTTCCATTTATAGTGCAAAAATTAGGGTTTCTAGAATATAAACTGATAGTCATATGGTCATATGAGTAACCATGTATCTCAAAAACACCTTAAAATTATGATTTTGTATGTTTCCAAAAGTTTACATGGGCATAGGATACAGTCATATAAATGTCTTACACGAGCATGTATCTCACACGAACAAAACAATGTCTTAAAAGCTTTACACATTCATAGTCACTTACACGTTCCCTTATATGGCCTTATATGTTACTCACATGGGTGTGCATATCCAAAATGGCTCCAATCCTTCCTTCTTCTTGCCTCGATTTCATCCTATTTCTACTCCTTTTGATACATAATCCCCTTAAATTCAAATAAGTAACTACACTTATCTAGTGACTGTGATACACTTAATATATATCTCTATGTATGGCCTGATTACATTACAATCTTCACTTATCTCCTCTATTTTGTATAACTTTTTATTCCCTTCGGTCCAACTGATGCTCACCTTACAATATATCACACTTAATAGTTCTTCTTATGCAATACAAAATAGGGTATTGGTATAGGCCTTATGAAATTCTTTCTTAGTATCAAATTGTGTCGCTAATGATACATTATGCTACAAAGGTCTTCTTAAGCACTGAACTTATTTCGCAGGTCACGTCTACTCCTTTGCACAACAATCTTACTTAGTTATGTTAAAGCAAGACTCAGTCTTCCCGATGTAATCGTCAACTAACAACCTTGATCTCGAATGCCTTATGACCCTTGTAGAATTTAACTCTCACACTCGTAAGAAAACTACGGAAGCAATAGAATATTCAAAGGCAAAAATAAACCAAGAAAGAGATACAAAAATAATGCTAAATTTTATTACTTCCCTTAAAGTATACAAAGGATGCTCTCTC
>JANQBM010693440.1:0-15176 GCA_025594535.1 Erythroxylum domingense | reverse complement strand
AGCATGAGATGTGGTAATTTACCACATCTGGACCCGTTTCTCTGGTCCGACCCGTTCTCTGGAAACGGGATGTTACACTATAACTAGGTATAATTTAGATACTAATATAATTGCACATGATAGGAATCTCATTATCACGATCTCCTTATGATTTTCTTCATGCTATGTTTTGTATCATGGACTTCATTAATTTGATTTAAGATCGACATCAATTCATAAGTAAATGAACATAAAATTATAAAAAATTTCCTTTCGTTTTATTAATCAAAATAAAGTTTGTACAAAAGTGCTAAAGGCGATTTCTTTTAGAGCACTACTATAACAATCTCCTATTTGCACTGAAACCAATAGCTTTTCTATCTATTACCATATGCGAGTACACTAGAACCAAATCTCATTTGAGGAAGTGGCTTAGTCAAAGGATTAATGATGTTTTAATCTATGGGCACTCTTTCTATCTTCAGATCACCTCTATTAATAATCTCCCTAATTAGGTGATATCTCCTAAGTATGTTCTTGAAACTCTAATGAGACCTTGGTTCCTTGGCTTCAGCAATAGCCCTATTGTTGTGACAATACAATAGTATCAAGTCTACAATGCTCAGAACCACTCCAAGTTCCACAACAAACTTCTTAATCTAAACAACTTCTTTTGCCTCTTTCGCAGTTGCAATGTACTCTGACTTGGTCATTGAATCTGCAGTCATCTCTTTTTTGAAACTTGTTCAACTAATTGCTCCACCATTTAGTTTGAAAATGTAACCTGACTAGGATTTGGAGTCGTTCTGGTCAGATTGAAAATTGGTATCTATATGCCTACTCACTACAAGATCTCCATATCCATATATCAAGAATACATCCTTAGTCTTTCTCAAGTACTTTAGGATATTCGTATAGCCACCCAGTGACATTTACCAGGATCTGATTAATATATGCTCGTAACAGTTAGACAATACGATATATCGGGGTCTCGTACATAACATAACATACATGATTGATCCTATTGCTGAAGCATATGGGATTAAACTCATGCGAGTCGTCTCATCATATGTCTTGGGATGCATATATTTTGAGAGTTTTATCCCACGAGTTATAGTAAAAAACCCTCTCTTGGACTGCTTCATGCTAAACCTATTTAGCACTTCATCTATGTATGTAGACTGTAAAAGATCTAACAACCTCTTTGATATATCTCTATAGATCTTTATTCCCAATATATAAGTTGCTTCTCTAAGGTCTTTCATGAAAAAATTCCGGGACAACCAAATTTTGACATATTGCAAACTTGTGACATTATTTCCTATTAGAAATATGTCATCCATATATTACACAAGGAATATGATAGCATTCCCACTAACCTTCTTATACACACAAGGTTCATCCAATTTTATGAGAACCCAAACTCTTTGATTATCACATCAAATCGGATGTTCCAACTCTTAGATGCTTGCTTCAATCCATAAATGAATTTTTGAAGCTTGCATACCTTTTTGTCATCTTTAGATATGAAACCCTCAGGTTGTATCATATACACATCCTCTGCTAGGTTTCCATTCAGGAAAGCCATCTTCACATCCATTTGCCATATCTCATAATCATAATAAGTGGCAATGGCTAGAAGTATTCTAATGGATTTAAGCATAGCTACGGGGTTAAATGTCTCGTCATAGTCAACTCCTTATTTTTAATGATAACCTTTAGCAACTAGCCTCACTTTATATGTAATCATATTACCATCCATATCACTTTTCTTCTTGAAAATATGGGTTTTAGCCCTTCAGGTGGGTTAACCAAAGTCTATACTTGGTTTTCAAATATGGAATCCATTTTGTACTTCATGACTTGAAGTCGTTTGTCAGATTCTGAACTCTTTAGAGTCTCTTCATAGATTGTAGGCTCTTCGTCCTCTATAAGCAATACATCAATATGTTCACTTACGAGAAATCAATATCTCTCTAAAACATTATGTGTCCTACTTGACCTACAAATATTTTGTGTGTCAGAAGGTTCAACTGTTTTTTCATCTTTATAAATAACGATCTGGGGTTCAGGCAGTTAATCTGCATTTGTTTGAGTATTATAAATTTCATTAAGTTCAACTTTTCTCCCACTGTCTTCTCTTATAAAAAACTCTCTCTAAAAGGATAACATGCTTTGAGACAAACACCTTTTTCTCTAAAGAATTGTAGAACTGATATCCAATTGTTTCCTTAGGATATTCTATAAATAGACATTTATCATATTTCACTTCAAACTTGTCTGATTGAATCTATTTCATGTAAGTCGAACAACCCAAACTTTTATATGAGAAAGATAGGGTTTCTTGATAGTCCGTATCTCATATGAAGTAACATCAACTGTTTTTTAAGGGAATCTGCTTATCACATAAACAACAGTCTCAAGTGTATAACCCAAAAAGGATTTTGCTATATCTGCTAAGCCCATCATTACCATGTTCAACAAGGTTCAGTTTCTCCTTTTTTCCACACCATTATGTTGCGGTATCTAAGGTCGAGTCCACTAGGATATAATCCTTTTATCCCTAAGATAACTTAGAAACTCCTCGTTCAAGTATTTGCTACCTCGATCTGATCGAAGTATATTGACACTTTTATTGAGCTGTTTCTCTACTTCATGTTTGAATTGTTTGAACATTTCAAATGTTTCAGACTTGTATCTCATTAGATACATATACATATATCGTGAATAATCATCGATAAAGGTAATAAAGTACATAGAAACACCTCTGGTATGAATGGACATCAGACCATATACATCAGAATGTATTAGGTCTAATAACCCATTTGCTTATTCACCTTTTTCTTTAAAAGGTAATTTAGTCATCTTACCTAACAAGCAAGATTCACATGTGTCATATGATTCATAATCAGATGACCCTAAGCTACCACTCATGTGTAACTTAGATATGCGTCTCTCACTTATATGGCCAAGTCGACTATGTCATAAGCAAGATAATTTTAAGTTATCACGTTTTTATCTTTTATTGTCATTGATATTTAAAATTGGATTGCACATATCTAATACACAAATACCATTACGCATTGTAGCAGTACCATATAACATTTCATTCAACATAATTGAACAACCATTGCTTGAAAAAGTTAAATGAAATCTTGTTTTATTAAGACATGAAACAGATAAAATGTTCTTTGTCACAATGGGTACATAATAGCAATTGTCTAAAATTAATTCTAGCCCACTAGGAAGATAGGTTCCTACAGATAATATAATAACTCTTGCTCCATTTCCCATACATAGGTCCATCTCTCACTTCTTGAATAGTCTACTATCCTTGAGGCCCTACTTGTTAACACATATGTGTGAGTCACATCTGGTATCTAATACCCAAATATTATAATCAGAAATAGTATTAACCTCAATGAAAAATAATATACCTGAAGTAAATGGTGGAGCATCTAATGCCTTCCTCTGCTTTAGCGACTCCAGATAAGTTGTATAGTTCATCTTCTAATGCCCATCCTTATTACAATAGAAGCATATTCCCTCTGGTGTATTCTCCTTTGCCTTCTTCTTGGCCACACCTCCCACTAGCTTCTAGGACTTCTTCTTCTTCTTTTGGTTCCTCTTGTGAGAACCAAAATCAGAGTCCACAAGCATCATAACCTTATTGTCCTTCCTTATAGTTTGTTCAACTGTTTGGAGTAGATTAATCAGCTTAGGTATCGAGGTGGATATTTAGTTCATTCGATAGTTAAGCACAAATTGTGAATAACTATCAGTCAAACCTAAATTCTATACTTAATTCATGATCCATTATGAAACTCAAACTGACTAACCTCTCAATGTATCCATTCATCTTTAGTGCATACTACACTGGAGATGATCCCTCAGCCATATTAGAGTATAAGAGGAATCTTAAGGTCTCGGACCTTTCAGATTGTGCTTACTCATCAAATAGTTTCTTTAGATGGAGACTATGGTATGAGCATCCATAGCCTCATACTGCTTTTGCAGTTCTGGTGACATAGAGGCCAGCATAATACAACTAGCCAACTTACTATTATGTAATAACTTATTGTAAGCTTTCTGATCCTTATTAGAGGCATTGACACCAGGGGGATCGGGAAGTGGCTCATTTAGGACATATTTTAGTTTCTCAGCTTTGAGAATAATTTTTAAATTCTGTAGCCAATCTAAGAAGTTTAGTCCCATGAGTTTGTTGGAGTCTAGTAAAGAGCATTAAGTTCACACTAAACAAAGACATCATGGCAATTTAATAACCTAGAAGAATGAGAGAGAGCATTAAAATGTATATAAATGCATATTGATAAAGACTTTAATCTCATGCATTTTGGATCCCGTTATTTTATCCAATATTAATGGCAGGCGTAAATCCTAATATTTTGGTTGAGAGATTTGTTCTTAGGTCTCAATAATAGTTAGATGGACTTATATATATCCCACATATATATTCAGATAGTTACCACAACTATATGGAATAATTATAGATGCCTCAATTAAATTGAGTATATGTCCATCACCATCCTATCATGCCTTTTTAACCAACCCTTAAAATGTATCTAATGCATGTAACACACAAAGGATGTTTAATTTATGTTATTACTTGACTATACATTAAAAGTTTGTGATTCAATTCAATTCTTGAACCAAATCGGGTGTTATTGTTAGTCTCGTCTAATTCAAATTATAAATATGATTTAATTAGGAACCCTAAAATTCAATTATTTTGATGTACAAATTAAACACTTTAGTTCTAATACACATGACTTTTCTAGTCACACTAGAATGCAATGATCTACTTAGATTAATTCTAAATTAATCCCTAGGGTTTCTAAAATTTCTGAAAATCAATTAGTCATCTAAAACATCCCTAGGTCATCTCAAATTTATCAAGACAATTTTGGCATAAGCCAAAAGTATCTTGACGGAAAAAATTATCAAGATAAATGAGTTATCCTACTAAACACTAAAGAGATGGATTCGATGTCCAAAATTTTTCCATAAACCTAATTTCTAGCATATGCATTTAACATGCTACTAGCATAAAAATATATATTTCTTATCTCATAAAATTGTTTCAAGGTCTTATAATCGAAACACATACACATAAGTCATTAAACAAGTCAGCCCCATCAGCTTTCCAAAAGCTAACCAATGTTGACTTTGACTTGATCTATTAATTGAATCAAGTTCAATTAATTCTGGAAAAAATCTAGAGTCTTATACACATTCTAAAAATGCCTAATAAAAATTACATTATCTAATTCCTAGGAATTCTTTATGAACTAATTAGAATTAGCCAACATATAATATGTCTACTAACACTTGTTATACACCACCAGCATGCATGTAAAATCGAGAATAAATAATTAATCACTTCAAAAATAAGTGTCATGCATCTCATACACGTGGAAACATCATAAGTGCACGCTAATGAAGGAAATTCATAAAAGAATTGTTTATAAAATTATTCTGGAATTTACAAGCATGCATGTTTATTAGATTTCCAGAATTTCCCAGAACATCATACATACATCAGGCTAAAATTAAAATCGTAATAAAATAGAAAATGACATTCAATTGCAATTTCCTTTGAAAAAAACATAATGTATGAAAGAAAATTAGAAATTTATTTCAAGAAGTATTAAGAAATTTTCAAAATTAGCACATGCATTCTGTTTTCCAGAAATTCCCAGAAACCATCATATGAACACACTGAAAATTAATTCTCAATAAATAACGAGTGGCATTCAATTGCAATTTCCTTTGAATGAAACATAATATAATGTCTTATAAACATTTTTGTGAAAGAAAATCAGAAAAAATATTCTATACAATTTATACAAAATTTTCCAAATCAACATGCATGTCAGTCACAACCTGGCAAATAGTTTGCACATGTTCAATAAATCGTCTAATGTATGAATATGTTGCTCTGATACCACTATGGGGAAGCCATGGGTCCATGCATCTCATGCATAGCTATGTAGTGGAAGCATTGGAATCAAAATTCCAATCCCTCGATGTTGATGGCAAAACCTAAATGTATGAGGTCGTGACTTGTAGTTAAAAAGAGCATATATCAATCCCACAGGGATTGATTCCCAAACACCACTTAATTTAGACAAAATTTTGTTTAAGAAACGAAATTTTTTAATGAAAATAATATGGAAAATTAAATTAAAATTAAAAGAATAAAACAAAGCAATAGACAATATCAAAGTGCAAAAAAAAATTAGAATTCAAGAATCTAAAGACTATGGATTACTTTTTTCTTTTTCCTATTTTGTCTTCCTCCTATTTTATTAATCAAATTGTGTCTCACCCTAGATTTACAAATGTATTAATTACCCTCTCTCAAGGTGTAATTAATTTTCCCTAATCGAATTAAAAGGAATCAGTTGGATGATCTCGCAACCTATCCAATGACTCTACTGATTCAACTAATTATTAAACTATCCTATGGGTGATCAATTGAATTCATCGAGATCGCTCTTTTAACTAATCAATTAACATCATCATTTATGTATGTCAAGCTTACACTTAGGTTCATAGATCAAAGAACTTGGTTAATCTAATATCATCAATCATATGTATATCACAACATGCTTTCCAATTCTTTCTCTAGGATTATAATATCACAAAGTATTTGATTCTCATTCACCTTTACTTAATACAAATTACTCTCACTTGAATCACATTAGCCATATATGATCACTTTCATTTCTATAACATCTCTAAATTTCTAGAATTTGTCTCAATGATATCAACTATCTATACTTAAGTTATAACTACCATTATCACTTTGAACATATCACTTATTTAATTGCTTTTTCCATCATCCACTAAGTTAAATTCAAGCTTCATTCAACCTAAGTGCGTGATAGGAAAACTCTTAACCATTTGTTGTGTCAAACCACACATAAAAGAAGCATATTTCACTTAATAACCATTCCCATTTTCCAGCTTTTCCAAATCTATTTTTAGGTCAATTTTGTATGACCCTTTTGACCTAGAAGATAAGGTATTTAGGCAACACCTTCTATAAAAAAATGTTTGTCTATGTCTTAAGTTTCTAACAACATCATGTTAGTGTAGTTTTGTTTAGTATTCTGCAAGTTATGGCCAAAATACTAAAGAATGTTTTCAAATAATGACAACACCCAGTACTCAACTTCAAGCTAAATTTAGAAATCCATAGAGACAGAATTCAAATTCAACTCATAATTAAAAATGTAGCCATATGTCTCTAGTTTATTTTAAATTAAAAATAATCCCATTTGGATATCTACAGATTAAGATATGGCTAAAATACAGATGTCTGTTCAGTGGAAACACTCCATCTAACATATTCCAGCACAGGGGTCTATCACAGGCAGTATTAGGAAAACAGACATAACTCGAGATTTAGTCATTATTTTCTCAAGAAACTTTCACAGAGATCAATTTAAGACCTATATATACAACTTTAATTCTTTGAGTTTCTTCAAATTCGTGCTCTAAGGATATGAAAGACAGATCGAAAGAGAAAGATGAAATTGAAACCAGAATTTCAACTTACCTTTATAACCTCTTTCCTTCTCTTCTCTCCCCCTTTTTCTCTCCTTCTCTTCTTATTTTCGTTTTTCACCCTCTTCTAACTTTATGACCGACAGTCACTCTCACTTCTATTGCCCTTTTCATTCATTTTATCTAGAAAATTCAAAGAAATTCAAACCAATTCGTGTCACCATTCCATTGGTCCATGTGTCACCATTCTATTGGTACATATATTATCCTTCTATTGATCCATATGTTACTATTCTATTAGTCCATGTGTCACTTACTTTAGGCTCCCCATGTAACTCATTTAAGCCTCCATATGTCACTATCTATAAGGCTACACATAATTGTAAGGGTACACATGTCACCAATTATAAAGCTACACACGTCACCGATTGTAAAGCCACACATGTCACCATTCTATTGCTCCACATGTCACAAGTATAAGGTGCCATTTGTCACAAATTTAAAGGGCGACTTGTCACTCATCTAATCATGCCATTTTTCATCCAATTAGGTAAACTACGTGTCACTCATTCCTAATGCCACATGTCACCATTTCATAGGCCAAATCTACTAAAATGTCCATGTATCATTTTTGTCTTGCTCCTTAACATTTTTTCTAAATTTAGGTACACACATCACTTTATCAATTACTCAGTTATATCAATATATTCCCAATTCACTAATTATAACCTGTCAAACAAGATTCAAGACATAACTAACACACAATTGCGTCATAATCATTTAAAATCTTTCATAACCTGGATATGTCAATTGAGTGCATATACTGTCTTTACAATGTTTCTAAATCATGATTCATGTGTGTATGCAAAAATAATGTATGCTAATGGAATGCTCTTCATATATTCTCACATGATATGGCTCAACCTAACAATTAAATCTTAAGTGTAGGAACGAGTTATTACAATAAGGTACTCATTCAAGATGAAATTTTAACTTCCTATCATATTATCAATGTAGTTACCATTTCTCGAATTTTTAAAATTTTCAAAATAAATATTAATTTTTTACCTTGTTAGTCACAATCAAGGTTACACTATCATTTTTTGATGATATATTCTTCTTCTTTAGGAAACCATGTTTTGAGATAATATATTCTTCATCCCTTTATTAATCATAATGTATATTTTTTAAAATCCTATAAAAATTCAAACCCACTGTTAAACTCCTTATACAACATTAACTATCAACATTGTTGAATAAGGAATTGTTGTTATGGTAATGCCTTAAAGACAAATCTTAATAAAACATAAATCAATTTTGATTTGGTAAATTCAAGAAGACAAGACGGCGTGGAGAAGAGAAGGCAAGATAGGGTAAATTGTGCCCTTATAGATGTTAGTGGAAATAATCTAATTCAAAGGCTTGGGTAAGCTACAAAAAGGTGGAGGACACAAAGGGATGTTAGTGATGCTTTTGAAACAGTTACAAAATCCTATAAAAAGGAATAAGAGAATAAGAAATAGTCTGCAATATTACTTGGGACAGTCACAAACACTGTTGAATCAGAATCCATGCCATGTGATAGATGTTTCAATGAACTTATTAGTTAAAAAGAAGTTAATGATACTTGACATCAACAACCTTCTTGTTGATATTTTACCTTATCATTTTATCCATATACAAGGTGATTTACAAATTTTTTATTCTTGAACTAATTATTTTAGTGGATTATCTATTTTATACTTCAGTTTTTAAGAGGCCATACTATGATGATTTCTTTAACTTTTTCTTCGACAAATTTAATGTTGGTATTTGGTCATCAAGAATAAAACTAAGCGCTAGTCATGATCTTCTCATATATGTGATTTTAACTTGTTTACATTTAGCTTACAAAGAAGAATTATAAGAGTTATGCAACACTATTTAACATTATATATCCATTACCTTTAAGAATTTTTTCACTAGTTATAGGAGAAATTTAAACATATTGATTGAGTTCCTATTTAGGAACTGAAGATTAAATATTTTATTTTTTAGATAATTTTAATATATTAGATAAGAGCAAAGAACAATTTTCATTCATCTAAGTAATTAAAAATGTGAGCATATGTTCAATCAATGAATTGACGTGTGTTAGTAGGGATTGTTTAATCATTATAGGATCAATCTCACAGTACTGATAAGAGCCACACTGTGATTGAGAATAGGAGGAAGACATTTTTTAAAAGGAACTAAAAATTTTATAGATAAAACATGACCCTTTTACTCCATATAAATATTGAGTTTACAATGAATCAAATACAATGTTATTGGATGATACATTGTACAAGGCGTTACTCAATTCAATAAGCTTACTTTACCATATGTCTGATATATCCAATTTTGGATTGTAATTGATTTCCTTGTTCTGACCTTATCAAACCTAAATATGATTATATCAACATTTCTTTTCAGCCATATACTAGAGCTTTTCCACAGTCGTACATATAGTAGGAGATGAAAGATTGTAGTATAGCTGATATATGTTTTATCATAGTATTTTCTCTAATTTAAAGAGTTTATCCTTATCTTATTTTTATTTAATATTATATTTAGGAATTTTAACATGACTAACTGGTGAGATTTAAAGGTATCTAGATTAATTAATTTTGGATCATAATGTCCCTAAATTTTGTTGCTCATAATCCTTATGGTTAACAATTAATAACAGAAGCAGATACTCGACAGAGTTTTTATTATAGGATTTATCACTAATTGGTGTTGTCATTATATGATGTAATTTTATTATTGAAGAAATGATCACGCATTCATATGATTAACCCAAATTAATGTTTTATTCTATTAATATAACTCTAAGCATTATTCATCTAAGTTGGTTTCCATAAATACCAAACTATGTGAAATCAACTGCATGAAATAAATCATATAATTTGACTGATGATTGATATGATTAAATTATAGTATGTTTTCTAAGTGTTAGAGTGTTTTTGTAGTGTTTTCTTAAATGATAATCATATGTTTAGGACTTAGATTTATGTTCTTATAAGTGTTTTGTGTGTTTTGTTTAATTAATTATTATTTAAGGAAACAAATAAGAATTTACTGTTTTATTTAATTCTTGGTAGTGTTTTTATGTTTTTTATTTGATTAATATTGTTTAAGGTAACAAATAATAGTTTATTGCTTAGTTATTAATTCTTTATGTTTAGTTTAGTTCTTAATTATTCATGTTATAGTTTACTTTAAACAAAGTTTGTAAAAATCGTTGGGTGATTATTATAATCCTTGTGGGACAATATATTTTATACAAGTTATGATCTATATACTTGTAGTTAAGAAAATTTTCAACTAAAAATTCAATAAATTTTTAGCGCCATTGTTGAGGATATAACATCTATTGCAATCTATCTACCTTAATTTAAGAAATTTAACACTTTTCTTGTGTGATTACAAGTGCATGAACATAAGATCTACAAGAAGTTTGAGTAAATTAAAGGATAAAAAAGTTTCTAATATCATCAAGTAAGAGAGAGAGACTCAAAAAGTGAGACGTAAAGAAGCAATAAAAGGAACAATGGCGGAAGAATCGAATCAAGGGGAGTAGTAAAGAACTCTGATGGAATTCATAAGGTTAGGGTTCAATGCAAATCAGTAAGGAATAATGAGACCACTAGTGTAGACCAATACATTTGAAATCAAACCAATATTGTTGAATATGTTGCAAACCAACATCCAGTTTTATAGACCAACTTCTAGGAGATACATGACAAATTAAGATAACGGGCTATCAAAAGATGAATCCAAGATGAGGCTCTTTCCTTATACACTTAAAGACCGAGCCAAGGCATGGTTAAACTCTCTTAACTCAGGGAACATCACAATATAGGAGTATTTGATGTAAGCCTTTTTAGCTAAATACTTCCCCTTAACGAAGATCACTAGACTCATAAAGGAAATCACAAACTTCTGTAAAGCAAAAGGGAGTCATTATATGAAGAATGGGAACAATTCAAAGAGTTATAAAGGAGCTACTCATATCATCACTTGCTAAAGGAGTTCCTTTTGTAAATGTTCTACAATGATGTGAATCCACCCATGTGAAGCACCATAGATATAGTAGTTGGTGGCTCTTTAATGAGGAAAATAGTTGAAGTATCATATAAATTGTTAGAAAAGATGGAAACAAAAACTGTCTATAGATGTTTGAAA
This sequence comes from Erythroxylum domingense, assembly GCA_025594535.1. Classification (NCBI taxonomy): domain Eukaryota; kingdom Viridiplantae; phylum Streptophyta; class Magnoliopsida; order Malpighiales; family Erythroxylaceae; genus Erythroxylum; species Erythroxylum domingense. The sequence goes on along the minus strand of JANQBM010693440.1, from coordinate 3,455 downwards.
GAAGTAAACAGAAACAAACCTTTAAAGATGAAAATAAAGTGTTTGTTATGGATTTAGTGATAGTATTACAAGTTGAGTAACAAATTTATCCAAAAAATTAAGAAGCCTATATTACAAGTTGAGTAACAAATTTATCCAAACAATTAAGAAGCCTAAAAGCAACTTCTTCCAGCCTAACCAAGGTAAATTTAGTATGGATGTAAACTATGTGGACAAGAAAATCATGTCTTAGTTGATTGCTTCCTATGGAAAAAATAACATGGAGTAGCTCAACTTCATAAGAACATAAGATGGTCAAAGAGGTAATAACCCCTATTCCAATACCTATAATCCTAGGTGGAAAAATCACCCAAAATTTTCTTGGCCTGATAATGGAGGAAACTTAATAAAAGCTTAAGCCCCTCAGGATTTCAGCAAGATAGGCAAAATTCTTTGGAATAAAAAATGGACAAATTGATGGATGTTTTAAATTCCAAATTCATGAGCCAAGATGACAACTAAAAGAGGATGGAAGCTAAATTCAACCAAATTATGAATAATCGTGCTTCTTCCATCCATAATTTGAAGATTCAATTGGGCCAGTTAACCAATGCATTATGTACATAAGGTATGGGAAGTCTCTTAAACAAAATGGAATCTAATCCAAGGGACCAATTAAAGGCCATAACATTTATAACTGTGAGCGAGTTAAAAGAATCTCACAAAGTAGAAGACTAAGAGAAAAGGGACCAAAAAGAAGAGAGAAAAGAGGAAACTCCATATCTTCCTCGCCCTCTATATGCGTTAATGATTCCTTTTCGACAAAGGTTACAAAAGAATCAAACGGAATTGGAATTTGCAAAGTTTATGGAAAATTAAAGAAATTACAATTTAAGTTGTCCTTTGTGGAAGCTTTGGAGAGCATACCTAAATAGGCGAAGTTTTTTAAAGAAATCTTATCAAATAAGTAAACTAGGAAGGATAATTAAACTATCTCTTTGACTAAAAGTTGTAGCTCTATAATTATTAGCCATTTGCCTTTAAAATTATAAAGACCTAGTGATTTTCACTATACCTAATGTTGTTGGTAATTTAGAATTTTCTAAATGTTTATATAACTTAGGTGCAATTATTAATCTTATGCCTTTTTCAATTTTTGGTAAATTGGAGCTAAGAGATGTGAAACCAACATATATGCTTATTCAGTTGGTGGATCAATCTATAAAAAAATTGCTTGGTGTGGTAAAGGATGTGCGCATAAAAGTATACAAGTTTATTATTCCTATGGATTTCTTAGTAGAGGATTGAAATTGTCCACTAATTGAAAAATTCTTAGTAGATCGTTTATAATACAAAAAGAGCTTTGATGTATGTTTATGAATGAAAACTCATTATTTGGATAGTTAAAGAGCAAGATGAATTTAATATAAATAAAGTATTGAAGAATATAAAAGAAAGAAGCTTTTGTATGAAGATAGATATAATGGATGAGTTCACAAAAGAGAAAGAGGATAGCTATAAAAAATGATGTGAGTGATGGGGAAGTAGTAGATAAAGGAGAACTAGGAAAGTAGGAGTTGGGTGATCCGTTGCAGACAGAGATCTTAGAGAGAATAAAAGCACCTATGATACCCCCCATTGAAAAACCACCCTTTCTAAAGTTGAAAACCAATAGGGAATAAAAAAAAGTGGTAGAGACAATTAGAAGGAGCATGAGAGCCATGGGATGGAAAATTTTGGGCATAAGTAGCATTAACCTAATGTAATACTGCATAAGACCTTAACATTCAAAAGAGGAATTGGTTAACAAATTAAGTTGAAATGGTCAAGCTAGTGACCTTAAAATTAACATGTTATGTTTCATTTTTTTTAATTTTGTGTTCATTTGTTGCCTTGTTTTTATGATTTTCCAACGAGATGAATTGATTGATGTTTATGGCAATAAGTGTATCCAAGATCCTTCTGTAAAGCTACCACCACCATTATTTTTACCCTTATTTTTATTCATTTTATTTTTATTTATGTATTGTTTATATATGTTCTTTTAATTGTATATCATTTTCCCTATTAAGAATACTGTGTTGTTCAAGTGTGGGGACATATATGCAATTTTATATCATTTGAGTATGAATTTGCATTTGCATTATGTTTGTTTATTAGCATTGTGATAATGTTTTAAGATTGTGTAAACATTTTGTTGCATGATGTGTGCATGTGAGTATGTCAATGGAATGAAACCAAAAGGAATTTGCTTATCTATGATGATCACTTAATTTATGAAGAAACATTCGCTTGTAAACTTTGTGTTTTCAATGTTTTTGAGATAAATATATACGTTGATTAGAATATTGTAAGCTAGAGGGTCATTTTTTACCCTAATTTTTTTATCAATCAATAAGTTTGACCCGAACATTTCAAAGTGAACAATTATAACCCTAACATTTGTAAAACATTAAAGTTTAACCCCACCCTAATGGAAAATTTAAATGATTATGTTAAGTGCGAGGTCAAAGTTGACATTGACACTTGAAAAATATTTTTTATTGAAATGAATGGGTCCCCTATGCCATGTCAGTGCTGATGTGGCAAGGTAGGACCAAAATTTTAATTAAATAAAAGAAAATGTTAATTTTATAATTAAGTGTAAGACCCACTATTTTTATTAAATGTTAAACAAACCTTAACTGTAACATCCCCTCACCTATGGGAACAGTAAATTGGTAATTTGCAACGGGTTAGGAATATTGAAAATTTTATTGCTATGTTCATGCATTCATATATGCACATGAATAGTGAATTTTGCACATGTAAATGATTGTACATGCATTCGTGACATTTTCACGGTTAATTGTGAATAAGTGTGAATTTATGAAAAATATGTTTTTGTGTATACAATTTGTGTTGGAGAGGTTCATAGGGGTCTACTGGTAGTGAAATTGACTTTCCAATGGCACTGGAAACTTAGACTTATGAAATTAAGAAATTTTGAATTTAGCCATTGGAATTTTGGAGAAAAATTGGAATTGATTTGGGAAGAAATTAAAGAGAGCCAATGAGAGTGTGACATGTGTCACAAATCTTAGTTAATTATTTAATAAAATCAGCCCATTTAAGTGGGTCATCCACGGCACGTCTTCTTCTTCTTGTCTTCTTTTGTAATGTGTTAAATGCTCTTTGAAGAGAAACTCCATCATCCGAAAGTTGCTCCCTCTTTTGCTCTTTTATAAGTTTGATCATTTTGCTCACCTTCTTCCACTCTTCTACACTTGGTTCCCTCTTCTTTGATTCAACACCCTAACCTAAACCCTCACCCCATCAAGATGGTGATTGCTGTGAGTGTGAGTGAAGTGTAGAGAGAGAGAGAGAGAGAGTTGTGTGAAGATTGAAGGAAAGGAAAGAAAATTGGTAAGAATAGTGTTTTTATGCTCTTTTATGTTCTTAAATGATTGTTCCATGCATAAAGTATGATGATATAT
>JANQBM010693123.1:0-15177 GCA_025594535.1 Erythroxylum domingense | reverse complement strand
TTATCTACTATGCATGTGCATGTATGAATGCATGCATATGTCACTGTTCACTAGCAATTGGTGAGGGGATGTTACATGACCAGTAAGTAACAGGCTTTCCTATAAACAAGCCAATAAGGAGTTGTTCCGATGGGTGTTTTAAAAGCTATCCTATAGGCCCATAAGGCATCATCTAGCTTTGCTGCCCAATCCTTTCAGGAGTTGTTCACTATAATCTCCAGAATTCGTATCAGTTCTTAGTTAACAACTTCCACTTGGCCGCTCGTCTGTAGATGGTCAGGTGTAGCAACTTGGTGGTGCATGCCATATCTTTTTAGGATGGCATCGAAAGATTTGTTGCAAAAATGTGTGCCTCCATCACTTATTATTGTATATGGTACTCCAAACTGGTTAAATAGCCGTTTAATGAATTTCTACACTACCTTCCCATCATTGGTTGGAGATGTTACCAATTCGGCCCAACGTGAAATATAATCAACTCCCACTAGGGTATATATGTTCCCCATTGAAGATGAAAACGGACCCATAAAGTCGATGCCCCATACATCAAAGACTTCTACTTCTTGAATGTTAGATAAAGGCATTTCATCCCTCTTGGAAATGTTACTTATTCTTTGGCATCGATCACATTATGCCACCTAAGTCTGCGGATCCTTAAACAATTGTGGCCAACAAAATCCACTCTCAAGTATCTGAGCTGCCATTTTGTTAGCTCCATAATACCCAATATACTGACCTTCATGGCATTGCTTTAGGATGTCTAACATTTCTTCATCTGGAACACAATGTCGTATTAAACCATCTGCACATGCTCTATATAAGGTTGGTTCATCCCATATATATTGGTTACAATCACGTAAGAACTTCTTCCTTTGATGGTAAGAGAGATTTGATGGAAGTTTATCACTGGCAAAATAATTTGCAATATCTGCAAACCGTGGTGTAGTTAAGCTCATAAGTAGCATCAGAGTTTTATCAAGGAAATTTTTGTTAATGTCATTACTTTGCTCGCATTCCCCTCCCTCAAGTTTAGATAAATGATTTGCACTACTCCCTTTTTATCTCTCACATCTATATTAAATTCTTACAGAAGTAGCACCTATTCAATGAGCCTATATTTAACATCTTTCTTATTGAAAAGGTATTTTAGTGCTGCATGGTCAGTGAATACAATTACCTTTAAACCTAAAAGATACTATCGAAACTTATCACATTCGTACACTACTACGAGTAGTTCCTTCTCTATGGCGGTATAATTCAGTTGTAGTCTTGTAAGAGTCTTACTAGCATAGTAGATCACATGTAGCTTCTTATCCTTCCTTTGGCCCAAAACGCAACCTATAGCTTGGTCACTTGCATCTCACATAACCTTAAACAAAAGTGTCCAGTTTAGTGGCAATAAAATTGATGCTGATATTTATGCCTCTTTTAAAGAGTTGAACACAGACATACATGTTCGCAAGGTTATACACACGCTAAGTTTTACTATTTATAACCTCAGTAAATTCCATAAGGACACGGATTGTTCGTGTAATACCTAAATTGTTGATCCCACTAGGAAGGGAACTAGTCCTAAAATCTAATGGCAGCTAAGTTTGCATAATCTAATTTAACAACTACTGCAGAAATTTAAATTAATCGAGAATTAATTATGAGAAATTAAAGCACCCAAAGAACAAACAAAAGCGAACTCACAGAAATAATCTGAATTTCAACCTAGAAGTGACCAATTGATTAAAGCAAATCTACTCAATTATGAAATTTTCGTTTTAATGGGCCTAGACAATCTTAGTGTGAATTACGCTCTCTCGAGTTATAATTCTTAACCTTAATTATCCCTAATTCAAATTATAGAAATTGCGATCTCTCAATCCGTAATTTGTCCAAAACCTAAATTAGTTCTAACTTTGCCTATTAACCTACTGGGAATCTTTGCTCGATCTCTCGTTACACGACTCTACAAGTTTGATTCAATTCTCTACCGATCATTTTACCTAACTCTTGTTAACCTACATCGATGATTTTCATTGGCTCACCCTCTCAGTTTATTGCCCATTTATGAATAATCGAATTGAATCACAATAAATCGAAGTAAAACACAATCAAATTAATTTTATTAATCTCAAGAATAAATAAACCCGAAGGTGAGTTTAGACAAAAAATCAACCTTTAACGACAAATAATTCTAATCAATCTCATATTCCATACATCAATGAAATTGAAATAAAAAATATCAGATAATTTCGGAATGGATCTCGGAGTTGTGACTGCAGGAAACCACTTGTTCCAGGAAGAACGTCGCATTAAGCTTATCTCCGTGCCTCTCTTCCTTCACCTCCTTCCTCAATCGATTGATCTTTATTTATGTTTTCTCTTAGATTTTTGGCAAAATGTCACGTTTGTGTAGCTCTCTCGGCTCTCTAATGTCTGCTAGTGATTGCTAGGTGTTGTTCTATTCGTTCGGTAGTAGTTTTAGGTCAAAATCGGAGTCAAAATTGTCTGGAAAATTACCCAAAAATTGAGTTTTCATGTCAGCTTGATGCAGGGCACGATTATAGCCCTGCCTGCCATGATCATGGTTGGCACTTTTCCTTTCTATCACAACCGTGGCCTGAAGTGCATGATTGTGACATAACTTGATGCTCTCTGTCATGATCGTGGCTCCTGGTGCACAATCGTGGCCTGGTTGCCTCTGGCTCTTCCTATTCTATCACAATTGTGGCTAATGTGTATGATCGTGGCCTGTATGTTTTAGCCTGAATCACTTTAAATCTTCACCGATCTTCCCTATTTACACTGCAACACTAGCACAAACATCAAGGTATCTAAAAAATATACAATTTAAGCTTAAAGATTCAAACTAACCTACACAAACACTTAAACACAAAACTAATCTAATTAAGCCCTAAATTTACACTCAACACTTAATCTAACACAAAATGTATAACAAATTAAACCCTAAAACATCATGCAAAACACTATTATCAACATCCCCACACTTAAACATTTGCTTGTCCTCAAGCAAACAAAACAACAACACCTATCAAAACAAACACAACATGCAATAATGTGACAATGGCTCTAATTTTCATGAACTAAATTTAATCTTGGGTACACTTATTCAAATTACGTCAAATCATTAGCATGCAAAATATGTGTCTATGGGCTTTGAACTAAATTTCCAACTAACTCAAGACCAAGTGTTAACCTATTTACCCTTTTCAATTGTGCACACAGATTAATAATTTTTTGGTCCCTCAGACTTAGTAACTGTTCCTAGGCATAATTCCATAAAACTTCAAGCCTATTACAAGTCTGGTAGGTTTTTATTTAAACACATAATTTTTATTTTATTTTTATTTTTTTAATCCAGTACGTAGCTTTTTACTTGGAGGCAAACATTTGTGATGAATGTCGATTCGGTTACTTGACCAAGTCGTTTGTTAATAGCTTAGTTGAAACATCATTATAGCCTTTTTACACGAAGGCACACATTTGTGATGTGTGTTGATCTAGTTACTCACATACACTATGCTTTCAACTGGTTACTAGCTCTATTCATAACCTAAAGGCCAGAAGAATAGTTATTATTAACACTTATTAAACACTTTTTGTCCTACCTTGTTGCTTTTAGCTATTTGTTTCCATGAAAAATACAAGTTGAGCTACTTAACCTAAAAGGCCTCAAATTATGAATGAATGTGACAATCTATAGGGTGCTAAATTTACACTAAGTCCTAGTTAGGCTGTATATTTATCCCAAAGTCCTCCTAATTCACTAATTTCGTAGGTTAATGATTGTTCACAATCTAATAGACCATGTCTAAAATTAAAAAAATTTCACTCAATCTAAGCCATTGACACATTCACACGCTTCATAACATGCAACCTAATACTATCATACGGTATGCAAAATTATCATACAAAAGCAAAAACACAAAATCCCTGTCCACACTTGAACAACACATTGTCCTCAATGTGAGAAGAGAGCACACACTGGGGGGAAATAAACACAATATATGAAAAACATAAAAAGAAAATACTAACACAAAATAAAATGAAAAGGGTTAGAACATGAAATATTTAATGGTGAAAGAGGTGGTGATGGCTATAGTGTTGAGACCAAATCAGCTTGACATCGAAAATGTTTCCATATCTTATAAGAAGAGAACAAAAGAATTAGCACTCCAAACCCTTCCAACTTATTCACAACTTATTTAAGAATTTAAAATAAACCTAACTACACAACAACTTTAACCTACTACTAATCGTATTAATTTATGGTCATTAGCTTGACCTTTATCTTTTAAAACTTAGTTAGGATCAATTATGAGTGGCTTGCTTCTACCCTTTTTGTTCAACATAAATTTTTTAGCCTATGAGTAAGCTACAAATTACAAGATGATCAAAAGGACAATAATGATAAAATTATAAAAACCAATTAATTTTAGTAATATCCTTTTCACTAACTGACTGTTAATAAAATAGAGAATAACGAAACTCCCTGAATCTTCCATCGAATCTAACAATTTTTCCTGTACGAAGGTAAATTGCTCTCCTTCTTCCTTCATCACCTTCGTCTCCTTTGCTTCTTCCGCTTCATGAACAGAGACCTTTATCGCTTCTTCAAACTTGATGCCTGCTGTCATCTGTTCATTGTCCTCTTGTTCATCATAAGATTCTAACACATCAATTATCCTGAATGAGCTACTAACCTTTAGATTCTTAAATACATCATTCATATGGAATGTCTCTTAATCATGATCAATCCAAAGGATAGGATTCATTGCATGGACATTTATCCAAGAATTTTGGATTTTCACATGTGGTATATACATGACTAGTGAATAATAGAAAGGGTTGAATTCTTTTCCTCATATACTTCCATCATCTTCTGGTTGCCAACAAATTGGGGTTCGGTAAGGTCTTCCTTTAGTTCTTATAACTCTACCCTATTCCTAAGTGTGATAGCCTTATATTGCTTTAGTTTTTGTAATTCCATTTTTCTCAAAAAGTCTCCCACACTTCTCTTACAAAGTTCACGGTAAAGTTGTCTTACTTGAATCTCCAAGTTATGAATAAAAGTGACATGATTTTCTGTCACTTGATCAATTTACTCTTTTACTCTCTTCTGGCCTTCTTCTATATCTGTGAGTTATCCAAGATCTTATCCAATTTAGAATTCCATGAACTAGATTTGTCATGTTGAAATTCAAATGGATCTTGATGTCCTATGTGACTACTTACATTGTTGAACCAATAGAAATCTGGGTGGTTCTGTAACCACAAAGTGAACATGGTCCAATAAGGGTAGTTATTTCTCCATCCATACTGCGACACAATGTATTTCTCAAAATTTCCTTGCTCCCTATAATACCTATCTTCCATCATTGTTCAACATTTAACTCTTCAGATATCCCATTCTAAGATGTCTCGTTGTATCTTTACTTTACGCCCTAAATTTTTTTAATAAAAACAAAAGTTAGTGGAAAAGCCTTAGACTAAAGAACTAAATTGCCTTCCCTGGCAATGACACCAAAAATTTGTTCGCAAGGTTATACACGTAATAAGTTTTATTATTTATAACCTCAGTAAATTCTGCACGCAGGGGTTGTTCGTGTAGTACCTATGTTGTCAATCGCACGAGTAAGGGAACTAGTCCTAAAATTTAATGATAGTTAAATTCACAAAACTTAGTTTAACGACTACTGTAGAAATTTAAATCAATCGAGAATCAATTACGAGAAATTAAAGCACCCAAAGAACAAACAAAAGTGAACTCACATAAATATGAAGTAAATCGCTTGTTATTATAGAAATCATGTATAATATGTAAAATACACAAGAAAGGGGTGAATTGTGTTAAATCGTCTAAGATAGAAATCTTTAAAAAAACTTATTGATTTTCTTGAAAGATTCAGACAATTACAAAATAATGCACTTATTTTGTTTGAGTAATGCAACAGTGGAAATAGTATCTATTCTTCTAACAACAAGAAATTAAAGAGATAAGGGTTAGAGAATATGACACCACGATTTATACTGGTTCACCCTTAACCTTTAGGCTACGTCTAGTCCTTAGGATTTATCTGAGATTTCACTATCTCTTGCAACTTTACAAGTATTATTTTTCACTTCCAGAGCCTCTTCTGGTATCTTTTACAAAGTATTCTTTATCTACTATCTTAGCCTTTTCAAGCTTTAGCCTTCCCTTCCACTAAAAAAGATATTGTTTGAGTTTTCTAAACTCTCGTTACAAGTGTTCTTGATCTATCTTCTTCCTTCTTTTCACTCAGGATATTTTTACAGTATACTCACTTGATCACAGAATTATTTCGTGTAAGTAGAGCGTTGAGGGTTGAAAGTTAAAAGTTCTATATGTTGTCTATGACCACAACTGATATTTATAGTCTAATTCTCCAACGGTCTTCTTAAGAAAAATGCTTGTAGAATCTTCAGAGATCAATTATTAGTTGAGTCTTGTAACTAACTCCAACTAACAAACTCACTGACGTTGTAGATTATTCTTCAATTGTATCGTCTTGATTTGATTTGTATGCTTCATCTTATCTCTTCACTTCATCTTATGACTTTGCTTCATCTTATGACTTTGCTTCGTCTTACTATTTTGCTTCATCTTACGACTTCGCTTCATCTTATGACTTCGTTTCAGACATATGACTTCGTCTTAGTCATGTGACTTCGTCTGGTCAACTTTGTCTGAAACATGTGACTTTGTCTGGTTGACTTCGTCTTAGTCATGTGACTTCATCTGGTCGACTTTGTCTTAGTCATATGACTTCGTCTGGTCGACTTCGTCTTAGTCAGCTCTTGAATATCATCTTAATTTGATAATTTGTGCTACTTACATTTATCTACGCACTTAACAAACTCATCAGAATAGTTCACACACTTCTTTTATTTTTATTATTTGACTTTCATTGAAATCAATATAAGAAGTGATGTCTTCTTGACTTAGCAATCTCTCCCTTTTCAATGATAATAAATAATCATAATATTAGAAGATAAAAGATATTCAGACAGATAATGATAATATTCAAACAAATAATTTTTAGACATATAATATATTTATTTAAACGAATAATGCAAGACATACAATGCATATATAAGAAAAATAAATTTCTAATACTAATTCTTCTTTCCTTTCTACTATTCTCCCCTATTTGTTGTTAATAAAAAAATAATTTCAGACACTTCAAGATTTTAGAGAACATATGTTGAATATCAGTGCGGATCGTCTGGAGGTCTTCTTCTATAGTCACACTTAGAAGTGCTATTTCCTCATAAAGATCACCCACTAAGTCTCTTAGATCATCAACCTTAGTATCAATTTCTTGAATATGTTTAGCTAAGGCTTCTTGATCTTCCTTTTGATTTTGACTAGCTTCAGTCTATGTAATGAAATTTTTCAAGAACTCCAAATTATCGATAGAATCTGTAGCTTTTCACTTAGTGGATAAAGGTACTCAGAGACAGACAATTTTCTGATTGAATCGTCTAAGTCAATAATTTTAACGGTGGGTAATTGGAAAGGTTGTGTCTGGTATGGAATGTCAAGATCATCAGGTTTTGGGTAGTTTGAAAATTGGTTTTCCTAAAAGGTGTAGGATATCCTTGACAGAAAGAATGAAACCTAAGGGTTTAAAATGAATAAGTAAATGCACAAAGGTTTCTAATTAGAAATTGATACCTTCAATTATCATATATTTGTATCTTCCTTCTCATATTGTCCCAATGACCTTGAAACTTTCATATGTAGTTGATGTGATAAAGTTACTTCTTGATGGCCTTGATATGTGATGTGAAATATAGATGCCTACAGGTTGAGCTGCACAACATACATCGTCTATATTCTCATCGCCACTCAAATTTCTTCTTTTGTGAGATCATCTTCATATTTCTCAGGAAATTTCTTCTTCTTGCCTTTTTCTTTACTGTCTACAAGTGTTAGATATCTAAGATGTACATCTGGTATAATCTTTATTGTTGTTCTGTTTGTCACTATGTAGATTGTGTAAGGATTTTTTGTCATCTTCAAAGGATATGGTTCTGTCTTTTCATCTCGTAGAATACTATACAAATTTCTTTCTTCAGGACTAAGAAGATGTATTGTCTGATTGTTTACTATTACAGGTTTAACTTGAACCTTAACTTTCTGTTTAGGAGGTTCTCTGATGATAATTGAGCCTCTATTTCGATCAAGTATTGATTCTTCTATAATCTTCATCTTTAAATCTTCTTTCTTTATTGGTTGAGGAGGGTTGCAGATTGGTTGCTACTTTTCAAACTTCTTTTTCTGAATTGTTTTCGTCTTCCTTTGTTCTTCTGTTGGTTTGGAAGAGAGTTATTGTTAAGAATTCTTTTGATCAAATACTAACTTCCTTTTTATCTCTGTCCCTCCAGATGGTTGTTCTGATTGAGTCTGAGGGATAGAAACAATTACTTCATTAGGCTATTGTTGTTGTTGTTCTTTAGCACTTTCAGAACCTTGACCAAGAATAAGAGTTTTTTGCTTTTTCTGTTCTTGTTGTCGTAATATTATCAATCTTAGTGACCTTCTAGACTTCTCGGGTCTTTCTAATTGGAGTGTCTCAGTCTTCCGTTTTAAGGACACTTTATGAGTTGGTTGTTGAACCTTTACACTTTCCTCCTTTTAGGAATCGTCTTGGCTCGTATTGACTTATAAGATGATTGTTCAACTTTTTTCACCTTAGTTAAGATTCTTCCAGTTGATTAAGGTTTTGCTTGCATACTAGATGAAACATCTTCTTTCCAGCTTCTTTTAATTGAAAGATCCCCCTTAGACTATGCTGTCGATGTGAAATCTTTATCCATTTCAGCTTCAATTTTAATCCCTATTTTGCGAATAGTAAAGGTATTGATAACATTCTTAATATTCAGCTTTACTCTATTTCCTCTATCAAGTAAGATTCCAAATTCTTTGAAGCATCTTGTTAATAGCATACCATAAGGTAACGAACCACTCTTTAGATGATAATCCTCTTTAGTCCTTATCTTTTAAGCTAGAATCAAGAACGGAAGATTAATAGATTGATGTGTGAGTAGATGAAATAGACAATATTTATCATTCATCGTCACTAAATCCTTTAGTCCCACTCCTGGTAAAATACAGTGAAGAAGAATTGAATGAAGAACCCTAGCCTTCAGAATTAGATTTGAAGACTTCTTGACTCCTTGATTACTCGATCCATATAGTTTTCGATTGATGAAGTCTTCATTTATGTGACTTTGAGCAATCCTATTTTTATTGTCGAATAGTTTTGTTCCTTCATTCGGACATTCAGTAGCCCTCACAATAGAATGTTGTGAGACAATCACCTACAATCTGTCTACTACTGACACCAAGGTGTTATCTACCACCTTTGCATTTTTCCAGAACTCATATACTTTATTTGGATACATTAATTCTCAGATATTGAAGAAAATTTCCTTTTCGGCTACTTTGATCTTAGGTTCGATATCCTTTCGATCTTCCTTCAGAGCAGTGAAATGAACGAGTCTCCTACAGATAAGAGATTTCAACATTTTTGTAATCTGTAACGTATAAACACTAAACATAGAAATGTATTTCGCTTAAAGAAGTGAGGTTAGTATATAGAAATAACTGACAGAAAGATTCCAAATGAAAATGAGAAAGGTTTGATGTAGAGAGTAGATGATTTGAATTGTCTTTGTTGAGAGCAGTTTAAAGCAGGTTGGTTACTAAAAACATTCTAGAATGTAGAGTGTTGAAGATTTTAAGAGACTTCTTTTTATAAACACTCTTAAAAAGTTACTGTTTGTAATGTCTATGACTAATCCATAGATAATCATAAAATTGATACTACCAAGTGAAAATTACCGTTACTATTCCTTACGACTCTTCTGCTTCATTGGGACGTATCGTCTAGGTCATGGAACTTCAGACAGATGGTCATTTAACATTATTATGTTCAGATTTCTTCTTATTTCCTTGAATCTGTCTTCACTTAAAGGTTTGGTGAAGATATCTTCCCATTGTTGATTTGTCTCAAAAAATTGTAGTTTAATGATCCCTCTCTGTATATAGTCTTTTATAAAATGATGTCTAACTTCAATATGCTTTGCCTTTGAGTTTTGTATTGGATTCTTTGAGAGATTGATAGCACTTGAGTTGTCACAGAAGATTGAAATTTGATCTTCTAGGATAGAATAGTCCTCTAACTAATACTTTATCTATAATAATTGTGAAAAATAGCTTACAGCTGACATGTATTCAGCTTCTGCTATAGATAGAGCAATTAAACTTTTTCTCTTGCTTGACCAAGAAACCTGATTATGACCAAGAAAGTGACAACCTCCACTTGTACTCTTTCTATCAATCCTATCTCTAACATAATCAGCAGTACAGTAGCCAATTAACCTGAAATCTTTACCTTTCTTATACATTAAGCAAAGATTAATAGAACCTGCCAAGTATCTCAATATTCTTTTAACAGTAATATGATGAGATTCTCTAGGATCTGCTTGAAATCTTGCACACAAACAAACGCTAAACATTATATCAGGTCTGCTTGCAGTTAGGTAAAGCAAAGAACTAATAATTCCTCTAAAAAGAGTTTGATCAATCTTCTTATCACCTTCATCCTTAGATAAGACGATTGAAGGATGCATAGGAGTTGACAATGATTTAACATTTTTCATTTTATATTTGACTAAAAGTTCTTTGATATACTTTTGCTGATGAATAAAGATCTTTTCTTCATTCTGTCTAATATGCAAACCAAGAAAGAACTTTAATTTACCAATCATACTCATTTCAAATTCACTTTTCATAAAACTCTCAAAATTTAAACATAATTTTTTAGAAGTTGCACCAAAACTGATATCATCTACATATATTTGCGCAACAATAAAATCATTTTTAATACATTTCTAAAATAAAATTTTATCAGCTTGACCTCTAATACATTTTTAATCAAAAAAGAACTAATACGTTTATACCAAGCACGATGTGCTTGTTTCAATCCATACAAAGCTTTATAAAGTGTATACACATAATTCGGTTTATCAATGTCTTCAAAACCAGGGGGTTGTTTTACATAAACTTCTTCATCTATAAAACCATTCAAAAAGGAAACTTTCACATCCATTTGAAATAGTTTTATATCATGAAAAACAAGATATCCAAGTAAGATCCTAATGGCTTCTAATCTAACTACGGGAGCATATGTTTCATTATAGTTTATTCCTTCTTGTTGATTATAGCCTTGGGCTACTAATCTAGCTTTGTTACGAGGTGCCTTTCTTGATTCATCTAGTTTAGTCTTGAATACCCATCTAGCTCCTATGATAGATTTATTAGATGGTTTAGGGACTAAAGACCAGACTTTATTCCTAGTAAATTGATTTAACTCCTTTTGCATAGCTAAAATCCAAGCTTCATCTTGAAGAGCTTCATCAATTTTCTTAGGTTCTAATTTACAAACAAAAGCTACAATGGCCTCTCTCCTAAACTTAGATCTAGTTCTCACTCCTTCTGATGTGTCTGCTATAATCAAATTTTTTTGGGTGAGAAGATTTGTATCTCCAATCTTTTCTAAACCTAATATCCTCAGAGAGATCTACTAACTTATCAAATTGATCGTCTGATGGTAAATCATCTAGGTTACTAACTAAGAGAGTAGATAGATTTTCATCATTAGAGTCGTCTCTCTTATCTAGATGAGAATCATCATCAAACTTTACATGGATAGATTCTTCAATAGATTTAGAAATAAGATTATAAACTTTATAAGCTTTAGATCTAATAGAGTAACCTAGAAAAATTCCTGAATTGATCTTAGAATCGAATTTATCCATTTTTTTTGTATTCAAGATAGTGCATTTGCAACCATAAGTATGAAAGTAAGAAATATTTGATTTTCTTCCCTTACCATAACTCATATAGAGTTTTATTTAAAACAGGTCGCAAAAATACTTTATTTTGAATATAATAAGTTGTATTTACAGCTTCTGCCCAGAAATGCTTAGGAAGATTTATTTCACATAGCATAGTCCTTGCCATTTCCTGAATCGTCTTGTTCTTTCTTTCTATAATTCCATTCTATTAAGGAGTTCTAGGAGCAGAGAAATTATGAAAAATTCCATTCTCTTCACAAAACATTTTGAATTTTTCATTTTTAAATTCTCCACCATGATCACTCCTAATTCCAGCAATAAAAATTCCTTTTTCATTTTGTAAATTTTTTATAAGACTTTAAAGCATTTAAAAGATTCATCTTTATGAGATAAAAATAATATCCAACAAAATCTAGTAAAGTCATCAACAATTACAAGACCATACTTCTTTCCTTTAAGACTTACTGTTCTGGTTGGACCAAACAAATCTATATGTAAGAGCTCTAGAGGTCTAGACGAATTTACAATATTCTTAGATGAAAAGGATGTTTTAACCTGTTTTCCTTTCTGACAACTCTCACAAAAAAAAAAATCTTTGTTAAAACTTATCTTTGGTAATCCTCTTACGAAATCATGTCTAACTAATTTAGAAATGTGTTTAAAAACTAACATGACCTAGTTTTTTGTGTCAAATTAGTTTTTTCATCATCTTTTGATATAAGACATGAAATATTCTATAGAGATTGTTTCGTCTCTTGGCAGAAAAGAATATGGACCCGTCCTTGTTTCTAACTAAACAAGAATTTTGATTAAAGGATACTTCAAAACTAGAATCATATAATTGACTTATACTGATTAGATTATGCTTTAAACCATCAACTAGCAGAACATTATCGATAGACGAAAAGGAATCTTTACCAATTTTACCGATCGTAATTATTTTGCCCCGCTGGTTGTCTCCAAAAGTTACTGATCCTCCTTGCTTATATTGGAGGTCTAGGAACATAGACCTTCTGCCCGTCATGTGTTGTGAGTAGCCACTGTCTAAGTACCATTGACGGTGGTTGCTTCTTCCAAGAAAAGAGATCTGTAGTATATACTATATCTTTCTTAGGTACCCATATTTTCTTAGGTTCATTTGGGTTAGTCTTATAATTATTCTTAGAATAATAATAAGAATACTATTTCTTTTTCTTTCTATTAGGAAAAAAAGCCCTATTACGAAGAACATTTCTATTATGAATTGTATTTCTACCTGAAAATCCTAAACCATTTTTATCATCTGGATGTCTATGAGTTCTAATCATATCAATCATCCTTTTTGTACTCTCTGTAAATTTTGATAAATTCGCTAAAAGAATATTAATCCTTTATTTTAACTGATTAATCTCCTCAGATCTATCTATAGTTACTTTCTTTTTCATATCGTCTACTTGTTTCTTAAGGCAGACGTTTTCTTCTTCTAAGATTTTTGTGTTTTTAGAATTTTCAACAAAATTTTTTTAACAATCTATATTGTTTTAGAATAGCATGTGAATCTTCTAACAATTCTAAATAGGCATGCTGAAGATCACTAAAGATAGAGATTACCTGATCATGACTCTCACCTTTAGCTACTAAGCATATGTTTGCTTATTCTGATGATTCTAAGTTGGATTTAGATTCAGAGAAATCCAGATCTTCCCATGTTGCCATCATGCCTTTTTTGTTTCCTTGACTATTCTTTTGTTTTCTTTTGAGCAAGGGGCATTTAGACTTGTAATGTCCTAGTTTATTACACTCATAGCAGAAGATAGAGCTTTTGTCATTCTTCAAATCGTCTGTACTAATCTTTTTTAAAGAGGAGTCTTTATTTCCCTTTATTTTTTTCCATATGCTTCTAATTTTTCTTGAAATGAAAGATAGTTTGTCTTCATCTTCACTTAAATATTGATCAGATTCACTGGAATCATCATTCTTGATTTCTTCAATATTTAATGCTTTTGAAGACATGCTTCTATTTTTCTACATTTTCTGATTCTTCTAACCAGCCTTCATTGTAATAGATTTGTCCCTTCTGAGTTTATCTTTTGCATCAAGCTCTATTTCATGGATTTTCAGTGAACCAAAAAATTCATCTAGCTTTAGCTTGCTTAAATCCTTGGCTTCATATATTGTTGTTACTTTGGGTCTCCATCTTTTTGGAAGACTTTCGAGGATCTTTCTATCATGATCTTGATTATCATAGATTCTTCCCAGAGCTTTAAGTCCATTAATGATTATTTAGAATCGTCCAAACATTTGATCAATAGACTCATCATCTTTCATCTTGAACAGCTCATTCTAATGAACAAGAATACCAATCTTTAATTCTTTCACCTAGTTTGTGCCTTCATATGCAATGGATAATGTGTCTTATATTTCCTTTGCATATTCACATCTATGAACCTTATCATATTCACTTCTGCTTAGAGCACAAGTTAAAAAGAACTTGGCCTTTGAATTTAATTGAACACGAGCTTTCTCATCAGGTAACCATTGGTCATGAGAGATGCTTTTCCCTTCGTAGTCTATTGGGATATATGGACAACTTTCAATGATATCCTAAAGATCAATGTATATGGATTCTATGAAGACCCGCATTCTGTTCTTCCAATAATGATAGTCTTCACCATTGAATACAAGTGGTCTTGTAACTGAGGCACCTTTAGTTATAAAAACATGTGATTCAGCAATGGATCTTTGTCCTTACTTTGTAACAGTGTTTCTTGGAAAATTTGGTCTGATACCAACTGAAGTAAATCACTTGTTATTATAGAAATCATGTATAATATGTAAAATACACAAGTTAGGGGGTTGAATTGTGTTAAAAAGATAGTAATCTTAAAAAAAAACTTCTTGATTTTCTTGAAAGATTCAAATAATTACAAAACAATGCACTTATTTTGTTTGAGTAATGCAATAGCAGAAATAGTATCTACTCTTCTAACAATAAGAAATTAAAGAGATAAGGATTAGAGAATATGACACCGCGATTTATACTGGTTCACCCTTAACCTTTGGGCTACGTCTAGTCCTCAGAATTTATCTAAGATTTCACTATCTCTTGTAACTTTACAAGTATTATTTTTTACTTCCGGAATCTCTTCAGATCTCTTTCACAAAGTATTCTTTACCTGCTATCTTAGCCTCTTCAGGCTCTAGCCTTCCCTTCCACTAGAAAAGATATTGTTTGAGTTTTCTAAACTCACGTTATAGGTGTTCTTGATCTCTCTTCTTCCTTCTTTTCACTCAGGA
>JANQBM010692161.1:0-15182 GCA_025594535.1 Erythroxylum domingense | reverse complement strand
ATAGAGGCCAGCATTATGCAGCTAGCCAACTCACTATCATTTAGTAGCTTTTTGTAAGCTTTTCGATCTTCATCAGATGCATCGGCAGTAGGGGGATTGGGAAGTGGTTCATTTAAGACATATCCTAGTTGCTCGCTCAAGGTTACATGCACTAAGTTTTACTAAATTTAACCTTGGTAATTACTGCAAGCTCACGGTCGTTCACGTAGTACCAAAGGTGTCGATCGTATGAGGAAGGGAACTAGTCCTAAAATCTAAAGGCAGTTAAGTTCACAATAAACCTAATTAAACAACTAATGCAGAAATTAAATCAATCAATAATCAAATCTGAGAAATTAAAGTGCTACAAAATTGAACAAAATAGTAAACCACATAAATAATTTGAAACCCAACCTAGAAATAACCAAGTGAGAGAAAGGGGGATTCAATTCAAAATTAAAGAAAACCTACCAATTATGCAATTTCTGATTTAATAGGCCTAGATGGTCCTAGGGTGAATTACTCTCTCTCAAGTTATAATTCTTAATCCTAATTGATAATAATTTAAATTATAGAAATTGTGATCTCTCAATCTGCAATTGGTCTAAAACCTAAATTAGTTCTGAATTTGTCTATTAACTTATTAGGAATCTATGCTCGATCTCTTGTTAGACGACTCTACCGGTTTGATTCAACTCTCTACCTATCGATTTACCTAACTCTTGCTAGTCTAAATCGATGATTTTTATCGGTTCTGTCTCAGTTTATTGCCAAGTTATGAAGAATCAAAATTGAATCACAAAAAATCGAAATAAAACACCATCAAATAAATTTTATTAATCTCAAGAATAAAAAAACCCAAAGGTGAGTTTAGAAAAAAGATCAACACTCAATAATAGCAATTCCAATCAATATTCGATCTTATACATTAATGAAATCGACATAAAAAATAGAAAATACTATCGGAACAGATCTCGAAGGTTATGACTGTGGGAAACAACCTGTTCCGGGAAGTACTTGACGTCAAACATATCTTTGTGCCTTTCTTCCCTCATCTCCTTCCTCAATTGCTTGATTTCTCTCTAGGTTTCTCTCGGATTTTTGCAAAAACTCACTGTTTTTCTTGACTCTTTTTCACTCTCCAAATCCTCTGGCAGCTGTCTTATAATGTGCTATTTATTCTGTAGCAGCCCTAGGTCAAACTCAGGGTCGAAACAGTCCAAACAATCACTCAAAATTTGAGTTTTCGTGTCAGCCCGACGTAGGGCACGATGGTGGCTAGTGATTTATCCTTTCTGTCATGATTGTAACCTAAAGTGCACAATCGTGGCTTGACTTGACACTTTCTGTCACGATTGTGGCCCCTGGTTCATAATCGTGGCCTAGCTACTTTTGTCTCTTCCTTTTCTATCACGATCGTGGCCTATATCTTTTAGCCCGAAACTCTTCAAAGCTTCTTCATTTTTTCCCGTTTACCCTGCAATACTAATACAGACATCAAGGTACCTAAAAATGTAACAATTAAGCTTAAAGATTCAAACTAACCCATAAAAACCACTTAAACACATAGCTAATATAATTAACACATAAACACACACTTAACTCTAAATTTAACACGAAATACTTAACAAATTACACCCTAAAACATCATGCAAAACGCAACTATTAAAATCCCCATACTTAAACGTTTGCTTGTCCTCAAGCAAACAAAATAACAAAACACATAAAAACACATATCACCCAATGCAATAATGAGATAATGGCTTTGACTTCATGAAATAACTTTAATCTTGGACATAATCATTTGAATTATGGCAAATCATTAGTAAACAAAATATGTTTCTAGGGGCTTTGAACTAAATATACAACTAGTTCAAGACCTAACTGTTACTTAGTTACCCTTGTCAATTGTACACACATATTAATAAATCTTCGGTCCCTCAGAGTTCGTAATTGTTCCTAAGTATAATTTCGTGAAAATTCAAGCTTATTATAGGTGGTTATTTAAACACTTTTTTGATTAAAACTAGGACTTAGTCTTTTACTCGGAGGCAAACATTTGTGATGAATGTTGATTCGGTTACTCAACCAAGTCATTTATTAAACAACTTAGTTGAAACATCATTATAGCCTTTTTACGCGAAGGCACACATTTGTGATGCGTGTCGATCTAGTTACTCAGCTACATCATATTTTTAACTAGCTACTAATTCTATTCATAACTCGAAGGTCAACCGAATAGTAATTTATTAAACTAACACACATTTTTTTTCGTTATTCGTTTTCATGAAAAATACTAATTAAGCTACTTAACCTAAAAGACCTCAATTTATGAATGAATATGACAATCTATAGGGTGCCAAATTTACACTAAGTCCAAATTATACTGTATATTTATCCAAAGGCCCCCTATTTCACTAATTTCGTAGGCTAATGATCGTTCACAACTTGATAGACTATGTCCCAAAATTAAATAAATTTCACTCAATCTAAGCCATTGACACATTCACACACTTCACACAATGTAACCTACTACTATCATACAGTATGCAAAATTCACATACAAAAGAAAAACACAGAATCCCTCCCCACACTTGAACAACACATTGTCCTCAATGTGAGAAGGAAACATACACTACACATACACGAAGGGTAAAGACAAAAACTTAAGTAACAAAGAACAGATAAAGTTGACAATAGAAATAATAACATTAACTTAAAAAAATAAACATAAAAATAAATGAAACAAAATTAAATTGAAGAAAATTGTTGGGTTAGACTTGGATCCTAAGGTTACAGAGGTGGTGATGGTGTCGGAGGTGGCAGTTGAATACCCTGAGATTTGAAATACCAATGGATCCATCAGATATCTTGGCTCTAGTGTCGTTGTGTGTATGCCATATCTACAAGTGTTCTGTTGGTCTCAGATATTTCATCCAAAACCTTCTTCCAGTCTTGCTCTTCCTCTTCTTCTTCTGATTCTTCACTCGTTGACTCTTTCTGTCAAGGCCACACTGCACTCGAACTCACTTGACCTGCCCTGGGCCTCACATGTGTCTTCTCGTGAATCTCCCACAGACTCATGTTCGTGGAATGGATGACCTCCACCCAGAGTAAATGGTGGTGAATAAGGAAGTCAGGAGGGTGAATTGTTAAGCCCCTTCGTTCCACACCAAATTATTCGGTAATGGCCGATACTATGTACCCCATTCCTAGGTGGTTGCTTCTCTTACGCAGAACCGTAGCAATGGCATTAAGGACATGGGTGGACGTGCATACTGGAATACTGTGATCCATACACCATGGTATAAAAAGTTCCTTGGTAGAATACTCATTAGTTTCTGACTTGTCAAAAACCAACTGACATATAAATTTATGTAGCAATAAGTGTTCATATGACCGGATAATGTTGTTGTGTGTATTCTTTGCGTAGAATCGCTCAACTCCAGTCAGCTCACGCCAATATTGGGAGACACTAAAATCGTCATGTTGATCAACAATGGTGGATTCAGGGAATCCATATATCTCACACATGAGTTCTACAGTTAACTCATATGCTCTCCCACCCAGTCTAAACCACATTTCCTTAGTGTCCCTAGGGTCAAAGGTCAAGGAAGTAAAGAACTCCAGAGTAAGTTCCTCATAAATAGGGAATTGGAACTGTATGAATTGGCCCCACTTTACTCTCTCGGCTAGGTTCTCTACTCGTTCATGCAGTTCTAGCCTATCTAATGTGTCAGCATCAAAGTATTTAGAAATTGAAATTTGCCTAAAATGAAGGGATCAGAAAAGAATACCTTCCTCCTTAGTGTAGATAGGAAATGGTGCTCTGAAGTCCGCTGCTCGGTTCCTTCTCCCTCGTCCTGCAACTTTCTGGCTTCCATAAGGCTCCTGTCAGGCTAATTGCTTAATGCGTTGCATGGTTGGGTGGGATATAGAAGAATTTAGGAAGGTAAATATTAAAGTGAGAGGTCAGAGCCTTTGAAGACTGGAATTCTAGAGAGATAAGTTGAAACTAAAAGTGAAAATGAAAAAGAAGTAAGAAATGAATATATAGGTAGTGAAAAGGGTAAAATGGTAAAATTTTCATTTAAGAAAACACACCCACCCTTTTCCTTCATGGTCGCAGGCCACAATCGTGGCATGCGGCGTACCACCACAAGCATTCTTATTCACAGGCCACGATCGTGGCCAGCGGCTGTACTCAAGTTCTTCCTTGCTCTTTTCTAATTCTTTTCTCCTTCACTTCGAGATTCTTTGTCACTTCTCTTTATATATATGCATATTCTTCCCCATGATTTCGAACTCCTATTCCTATTTTTGCTTTTATTTAACCTAAAACGAGATAAACTTAAACTACAAAATTTGAATAATTTAACAAAAATTCAACACGAAGCTAATTTTCCTATGGGTTACCTCCCATGCAGTGCTTCTTTTAAGGTTAGTAGCTTGACGCTAATTTTACGCTCAAGGTGGTCAGAATGAATGGTTCTATGGTAGTGTCGCCATTAATCTTAGAGTCTGAACCTTCGCTACCATATTGTCACTACCACCGTCCTTACGATTTTCTTTGCCTCCCTTTCTCCTTCACGAGCGCTTCTTTTGGGAAGCATTCCTAGGATCCTTTATGTCCTCCAATTCACCTCGAGGTTCAGGTTTGTTGGGATTCACTGGAGATGAAGAAGCTTTGTTCTCTCTACCTGTCACTTTGAAGATCAAGCTCTCCTTTCCAACTCGCAACAATAGTTTGCCCCCATCTACATCAATAATTGAGCGTGTAGTAGCCAAGAACGATCTTCGAAGAATTATTGGGGTGTCCTCATCGTCACTAATGTCTAAAATATAGAAGTCTACTGGAAGGTAAATTTACCAACCTTTACTGGCATATCTTTTATAATCCCCATCGGTCTTTGCGAAGTCCTATCAGCCATCTTAACCAAAAATTTGATGGGCATTAACTCTAGTAATCTCAGTTTAAGAATGAGAGTATAAGGAATCATATTTATACTCGCACCTAAATCCATAAATGCCCTATCTATAATGATGTTGTTGATACTATAGGAGATGAAAAAGTCCCCTGAATCATCGTTCTTCACAATGTTGGGGTTGTCCTCTAGTGGTTGCTCCTCAACCTTCTTTTTGATGGAACATCACTTTCTTCATCTTGTTATGTTCAATTTCTTGCAATTCTTTAGCTTCTGTTCTTGCATATAACTCTCACTATTGCGCAATAGGGAACGAAAATACCCATCTAGTTACTTGAATTGATTCCATCACGAGCTCAATCAAAAGGTCCTTTTCAACTTCTTGACCTTTTTCCCCATTTTCTACCGTTTCCTGTACTTGTGAAGTTTCTCCATCCTGATTGTAAGTTATGACCATGATATGCTCCTTCAGATTTGTCTTGGTGTTACTTGAAAGAGTTATAACATTCCGAGTCGACATTGCTTCCGCTAACTGGCCCACTTGGACTTCTAAATTATGTATAGACGAAGTATGATTTTTTGTAACTTGCTACTCTCGAGCCTCCTATGTACTTCCTACATACCTCCTATCTTGTCCAAAATCCTGTCCAACTTTGAATCCATTGAGCTTGTCTTATCCTGCTGAAAGCTCGATTGCCCTTGAGGCCTAAACTATCCTATATTATTATTGTTCGACTAGGAGAAGTTAGGGTGATTCTTCCACCCAGAGTTATATGTGTTGGAGTAGGGATTATTACCCCCTCCACATTCGAATTGGGCCCCCATATAATTAACTTGCTCTAGGTTATCGTCTCTCATCAGATAGCAGTCCATCGTATCATGATCCAATTGGCCACATAGCTTATACACTTCAATTGCATAGCCTTTATTGTAGCTGAGGATGATGCCTTCATATTACTGAGTTGTGGTGTCAAGTTGTCAATCTTAGCTTGCATTTCTATCATTTGATCGACAACGATAACTCCTTTCTGCTCCCTAAAGTTGGTAGGTTGTCTACTATGTTCACTTGCCTATAAACAGCTATTACTGGTCATCTCCTTTATTAACTCTTCTCCTTCATTGACCGTCTTTCTCATTAACGATCCTCTCTATGCCACATCAATGGTGCCTCTAGTATGTGGGTTCACTTTGTTATGGAATGTCTATAGCAGGAATTCCTTTGGTAAGTTATAGTGTGGGCATCTCCTTTGCATATCCTTGTAACGCTCCCACGCTTTATAAATAGATTGCCCATCTCCTTGTTAGAAATTTGTAATTTCTTTAATAATTTTAGTGGTCTTTGTTAATGGGAATCATTTATCCCTAAGCGTGAAAGGAAACAACCTAATCCTCACTGCGTCTTTTGACATCTGGTGATATCAGAAAGTATCACAGATCTCAAGAAAACTCACGATGCAATTATGCAATTTCTAATTTAACGGGCCTAGACAGTCCTAGGGTGAATAACTCTATCTCAATTTATAATTCTTAACCTTAATTGATAAATCCTAATTCAAATTATGGGAATTGCGATCTCTCAATCTACAATTAGTCCAAAACTAAATTAGTTCTGAATTTGTCTATTAACTTACCGAGAATCTATGCTCGATCTCTCGTTACACGACTTTACCAGTTTGATTCAACTCTCTACCTATTGATTTACCTAACTCTCGCTAGTCTAAATCGATGATTCTTATCGGCTCACCCTCTCAGTTTATTGCCAAGTTATGAAGAATCAAAATTGAATCACATTTAAATCGAAATTAAACACCATCAAATAAATTTTATTAATCTTAAGAATAAAAAAACTCGAAGGTGAGTTTAAACAAAAGATCAACGCTTAACAATAGCAATTCCAATCAATATTCAATCTCATACATCAATGAAATCGACATAAAAATTAGAAAATACTATTGAAACGAATCCCGAAGGTTCTGATTGCAAAAAACTGCCTATTTTGGGAAGTACTTTGTGTCAAACGTATCTCTATGCCTCTCTTCCTTCGTCTCCTTCCTCAATCGCTTGATTTCTCTTTAGGTTTCTCTTAGCTTTTTGCAGAAACTCACTATTTTGCTCGACTCTTTTTCACTCTCCAAATCCTCCAATGACTGTCTTGTAATGTGCTATTTATTTTGTAGCAGCCCTAGGTCAAACTCGAGGTTGAAATGGTCCAAAAAATCACTCCAATTTTGAGTTTTCGTGTCAACCTAACACAGGGCACAATCGTGGCCCTGCCTGCCCTGATCTTGGTTGGTGATTTATCCTTTCTATCACGATTGTGGCCTGAAGTGCACGATCATGGCTTGACTTGACTCTTTCTGTCACAATCATGGCCCCTGGTGTATAATCGTGGCCTGGCTGCTTCTGGCTCTTCCTTCTCTGTCATGATCTTGGCCACTGTGCATAATCGTGGCCTATGTCTTTTAGCCCAAACTCTTTAAATCGTCATCGTTCTTTCCCGTTTACCCTGCAACACTAACACACACATCAAGGTACCTTAAAAATGTAACAATTAAGCTCAAAGATTCAAACTAACCAATAAAAACCACTTAAACACATAGCTAACATAATTAACACATAAACACGCACTTAAATCTAAATTTAACACTAAATATTTAACAAATTACACCCTAAAACATCATGCAAAACGTAACTATCACTAGTTTTTTAGATTTGAGAACAATTCTCAAATTCCGTAGCCAATGTAAGACGTTAGATCCCATGAGTTTATTGGAGTCTAATAGGGAGCATAGGTTCACAATAGACGAAAAAATCGTGATGATTCAATAACTTAAGAGAACGAGAGAAAGTGTTAGAATGTACATTAATGCATATTGATAAGGACTTTAATCACATGCATTATAAGTCCCACTATTCTTATTCAAATCTATAGCCCTCATTACGAATTCTAGAAAACTTACAGTTTTCTTAATGGGTCGCTATCTGATATCACGAAGAATGACCTTAGGTTTGCCCAACAAGCCATCTTATGTCAATTGGTAGGTATCATTCATATCAATTGCATTCATTTATGCAACTATCGACTTGTGCCATTAACTGTTGATTTAGCACACTCATCATCAACTCTTGATTTGTATACATCCTATATATATAACCTTAGGTTTGCCCAACAAATCAACGCTTCTAGTTAAGACTAACCCATTAATCTAGAAATCTATTTTCCATGGTTTGAACATATTCGTGTAGAGTGGGCTTAGGTTTTCCCAACAACCCTACTTTAAAAGAACTCTAGTTCTTGCCATATCAATAGAAGGTGTAAGTCCTAATATTCAGTTAAGGGATTTGTTCTTTGGTTTCATCAATGCTTGGATGATCTTGAATATGTATATCACATATATACATTTAGATTATGGACAACTCAATTGAATTGAGCCTATGTCCATAACTACCCTTAAAATGCATCTAATGCAAGGAGGTTTAATTTAGGTTGTGACTTGACTATGCATCTAAAATTTGTGATTCAATTCAACTCTTGAACCTAATAGGGTATTAGTGTTATTCTTGGCTAATCTGAATTATGAATGTGATTCAATTAGGAACCCTAAAATTCAATTATTTTGATGTCCAGGTTCAACACTTTAATCCTAGTTTATATCTTTAGTCACACTAGAAATGCTATGTTCTACTTAGATTAATTCTAAATTAATCCCTAGGGTTTCCAAAATTTCTCTACATCAATTAGTCATTAATATCCCTAGGTCATCTCAAATTTATCTAAACAATTTCGGCACTAGCTAAAATTATGTTGACGACCAAAATTGTCAAGATAAATAAGTTAACCTACTAGATACTAAAGGGACTTATTCGATGTTTAGAAAATTTTCAGAACCCTAATTTCAAGCACATGCATTAAGCATGCTATTACCATCAAAATAATACAGTTCTTATCACATAAGAGCTTTATTAAGGTCTTATAATCGAAATATATACACTATAAGTCATTAAGTAAGTCAACTTTTAAAAAGTTAAGCAGTGTTGACTTTGACTTAATTTAATAATTGAATCAAATTCAATTAATTCTGGAAAAATTCCAAAGTCTTATACACATTCTAAATGTGTCCAATAAAAAATTCCAGAGCCTAATTCTTAGGAATTATTTATTAATAAATTGGAATAAACTAGCACTTCATATGTGTATGACATATTACTAATAGGAAATGATATCTCAAGTTTGCAATCAGTCAAAGTTTGGTTGTCCCAAAATTTTTCCATGAAAGACCTTAGGGAAGCAACTTATATATTGGGAATAAAGATCTATAGAGATAGATTAAGGAAGTTGCTAGGTCTTTAAAAGAAGAGATTTTAGGAAATGGAGAAGGGAGAAAGAAGAAAAAAAAATAGAAATTGGTGGAAATATTGCTGGGTAAAAAGGGAACAAGCAAATTTTAGTTTCATTTTTTACCATTTTACCCTCCATTCACCTATATATTCATTTCTTACTTCACTTTTTCACTCACTTTCATTTTAACTTTATCTCTCTAAATTTAGAACCTCCAAACACTCTCACTTCTCTCTAACCAACTTTCAAACCTCCAGTCTCTTCTGACTTCTACCTACTTAAAAGCCAGTATGTCGTGTATTAAGTAGTCAGCAAAGCGCGATCAATCATTAGGATGAACCTAAATCTCGAGATGAGGGAAAAAGAACAGGGTAGCTGACTACGGAGGACCTTTCCCGATCTTCTCAGATGAGGAGGTACCCGCTTTCATTCTCTTCAGAAAAAGCAAATTATGGTTCAAAAGTATTTTCATTTTAAGACTTTAAATAAACTAGAATTGAGAGACAAGGTCGAAAATTTAGTAAAGAGAATTCAATAGGGACATTTTATTTAATTTCAATACCTAGCTTACAAAGAACATACCGTAGAAATCTTTACATTCCTTCAGTTCAAATCCAATAAACCTAGGGAATTATGGTTTAGATTACAAGGAAAACCTTATAAACTTAATTATGAGAATTTGTATGAAATTTGTGGTTTCCCTGAATCGTCCGTAGTGGATTAGCACGATAATTTCTGTATCACCCCTATTGGAATGATCTAATTGCGTTAGAGCGTTTTGACACTGAGAATGCATACAACACCATCATCAGGAGCCACGAACACCTGTCGCTGCACAAATTCATATGTCAAACTATTTTTGACAAAACAGAAACTAACAAGTGTTCGACGAAGGAACTTTTCATATTATGGTGTATGGACCACAGCATCCCAGTTTGCAAAACCACCTAAATCTTCAATGAAATTATTGCTACTCGACATAAGAGGAGGAATAACTTAGGAATAAGTTACTTGGTTTCGGCCATAGTTGATTACCATGGAGTTGAGTGCAATGAACTCACAGTCTACTGTCCCGAATTCATGAACCATCATCATCTATAGCAAGTTGAAATCCTAAAATCCCATAATATAGAACTTCGGGATATTATGCCAAGACACATATCAAGGTCAGGACTAGTTAAGCGAGTTGAAGTGCTCAACAGCAACAAGAAGAGGATTTGACCAGCGAGGCTCCAAAAAGGAGGAAGAAATAGAAGAACCGGGCTGGAAGAAAGTGTTTGATACAATCTCCACGAACACCAAGGTAATTACAGATACATTTGTGGAGAACTCTAGAAGAATGAAGGAGATGGCCCAAACTCAACGACGTCAAAGTCGGGATATACGTCGTATCCATCATCACTTTGAGGCTCAAGATGTCTAACTACCATCTCAAACATCATCCCTGCTTCCATCACCATGAGGCTTTGTTTTAACCCTTTTCTTTTTTAATTTAGTCTTTACTTTATTTTTATTTTTACTTTAATTTATGCTCTTTTTGCCATGCATGTTTGTTTGCCTCCTTCTCACATTGAAGACAATGTGTTGTTCAAGTGTGGGGAGGGTTATTTGTTTTGCTTTGAATGTGAATTTTGCATATTGTATGATAGTTTGCTAGGTTGCATTTTGTGAATAGTGTGAATATGTCAATAGTTTAGATGGATTGAAATTGATTTAATTTTGAACATAGTATATTAGGTTGTGAAGAGTCATTAGCTAGCAAAATTAGTGAATTGGGTTCTTTGGCTAAATATGCAAGTTATTAGGATTTAGTGTGAGTTTTTCACCCACTAAATTGTCATATTCATTCATAATTTTAGGTCTTTCGACTAAGTAGCTTTGCTAGTATTTTTTTATGAAAACAAGTAGCTAAAGCAACAAGGTAGGCAATAAAAAGATGTTAGTTAATTTTAAATAAATAATTATTCTGCTGGCCTTCAAGTTATGAATAGAACTAGTAGCCAGTTAAGAACGTGATGTAATTGAGTAACCAGATCATCACAAATCACAAATATGTACCTCCTAATCAAAATTCTATAATGAAGTTTCAACCAAGTAGCTTAAGAAAAACATGACTTAGTTGAGTAACCAGATCGACATTCATCACCAATGTTTGCCTCCGAGTAAAAGACTAGGTCTATGTTTAATAAAGAAAATGTTTTTAGTAAAACCTACTAAACTTGTAATTAACTTGACTTTTCATGAAAACGTACTTAGGGGTAGTTACAGAGTTTGAATGACCAAAGAATTATTAACGCATGAGTACAATTGAAATGCGTAAGTAACTTGACATTTGAGTTTTGATTAATACGTATGTTTAATTCAGAGCTCCCAGATGTAGATTTTGCATGTTAATGATTTGAAATAACTTGAAGGATTGTGTTTTAAGTTAGATTTATTTCATGAAATTGAAGTCATTGTCTCATTATTACATTGTGTGCTTTGTGATTTTGTGTGTTTGTTGTTTTGTTTACTTGAGAACATGCAAAAGTTCAAGTGTGGGGATATTGATAAGCGTAAATTGCATCATGTTTTAGGGCTTAGTTTAATATGTATTTAATTGTTAATTCAATCATTTAGTATGTGTTTAGGTTAGAATTGTGTTAGTTTGTTAATTATTTGTGTTTAAGCATTTTTATAAGTTAGTACAAGTCTTTGAGATTAAATATTATGCTTTTAAGGTACTTTGGTGTGATTATTAGTATTTCAAAGTCAACATCGAAGAATAGAGAAGTTTCAAAGACATTCAGGCTAAAACAATGGCCCACAATCATGGAACAACAGGCCTCGATCTTGAGAGAAACACTGGAGTTAGCCCACGATCATGGCCCATATGCTACGATCGTGACAGAAGCCTAGAACATGGCCTATGATTGTGGCCCTCATGCCATGATCGTAACAAAAGGCTCAGTTGTGGCCCATGGTCGTAGCCTGCATCGGGCAGACACACAAAAACTCCAAGTTTCGAGAAATTTTTTGGACTTTTCGGACCTCAAAAAAACCCTAGGGCTGTTTAGAACACAAAGGATATTTAAAGAACAAGACAAAGAGGTAGAAGGTAGCTTTTGACATTAGCCATCTTGAAGAAACCCTAGAGAGAATTTGTCAAGAGATTGAGAAAGAGAGGAAGGAAGACAAAAGTGGAGAAGAAGCTGACTTAACGTACTTCCCAAATCAGGAGGTTTCCTGACATTGCTACCTCCTGTCCTCCATTTTGATTGTATTTCCTATTTATTTTTAGTTTTATCATTGTATAAAATTGGATTGAATAGTTGATGATAGGATATAAATGTTGAGGAAGTTTTAAACTCACCTTTGGAATTTTATTCTTGATTTAATGAAATTTGGTTGTTTTTATGTTTATTCAATTTATTATGATTAAATTCTGTGATTGCATAATTCATTAACAAACTAAAAGGGTGATTCGAATGAAAAAAAATTAAATTGGGATAACGAGAGTTAGGTGATTTAATAGAACAAGAATTAATTCAAATCGGTAATTGTGCGAAGAGAGATCTTACATATGTTCCTGATGGTTTATTCGACAACTTCAGATCTAATTAGGGTTTTGGATAGGTTGTTAATTGAGAAATTGCAACTTCCATAATCTGATTAGGGTTTATGATTTAAGGTTAATGGTTATAACTTAAGAGAGAGTAATCAACCATAAGATCATCTAGAACCAATAATCTAGTAATTTGTAATCAATTAGGTTAGAGTTAAAGATAGGTAAATTCCCTTTCTCTTGATTGATAATTCCCTTAGGTTGATTTTTAGGTGTGTGTTGCAATTGCTGAATTAGTAATATTTTTGTGATTGATTCTTGAATTGTCTTGATGGAGTGAATTGAATTCTCATTTTAGTTTTGTTATATTGTGAATTTTTGCGATTTATTTTGGCCTTAGATTTTAGGATTAGATTATCCATCCTCATGGAATCGACACCTTAAGTACTACGTGAATGAACTGTGTGATTGCAGATTATCGAGGGTATTTATTAAAACTTACACACATCAAACACGCGTTCATACTGAATTAGAATATCGAGCCCCAGATGACACTACCATCCAACTTTTATGGTTATGATAGTTACTTTAAGACATTGGTGTCAACTTTTCTTTAATAATTCCTCTTTTTTATGATAATTATAGTGCCATACAAATTGCTGACAATGATTTTTTTAAGAACCAACTAAATACTTCGAGATTGTTGTGTAATATTTAGTTTATTTGTTTCTTTAATTAGAGTCAACTAGAGTGTATAAATAGATGGATGTATATCATATTATAGATACACAGAAATACAAAGAACATTTCTTCATCGTTCTCTATATCTACAACATATATTGTCGATTCGAAAATTTTCTATTATATCTCAATGAGCAAGTTATAATTTGTGTACACGTCAATTAACTTATAACTTGCAACTGACAAATCTTCATAATTTGCAAAAATATGAAATCTTGAGTAATATTGTTTTTGAAAGATAATTCTGGAGTAATATTTTGTTTCTAAAAATAAAAAAGAAGTAACCTTAGACTACCTCATGTGGTTCAGTTCATCTTTAAATTCCATTCATAATTTTGAATGGTTTTTATAACTATTGAAAAAAATGAGGGATTATCATAAAAGTTTTGTGCATTGTGGAGTTGATATAAAGATTTATTTCTTGAATTATTGAGTGACTTAAAAAGAATCCATATAGAGAATGACTTTGGTTCTATGTGTCATTATTCTTATTGATTTTTAATTTTGATGTACCCATAAAAAATTGATTATGATATTGAAATTTCAGGAAATTTCCGTCTAGTCCAAACAAAAATGGGATATACCAAAGTTTTATTTTGAACTTAAAATATTAGGGAAGCAAACACTAACGTAATAAAAGAAAACAACCTTTGTTTTCTTCCTGGGACAAAAAAGGTGGTGGAGAAGGAGAAAGAATGAGTTGACTTGAACAGACCCTTTCTATCTTTGGGAGTCGAGAGCAAATCAAATGTCTTTTTCAACTTCCAAGTTTTATCTTCACTGGAATTCCAAGTTTTATATTCACCGGAAAACCTTACGATAACACTTTACACTATCACTCATTACTACAAACTGGATTTTTAGCAACGAATTTAAAAGTCGCTAAAGAAAGAAAAATCGTCGCAATTATTAATATGCAACGATTACATTTCATCGTCATAATTGTCGCCGACTCCCGATAGAAAAACAACATCAGCGACGTTTCACATAAGTCATCGTGAAAATATGTTTGCGACAAAAATAATTCGTCAGGATAACTTATTATTGACGATAGAAAGGAATGTCAGTAATGGTTTTGTGCGACGTTTTCTTTTGGTAGATAAAAGTCTTTTCCTACGAAACCTTATGCGTCGGAATTTATTTTTAATGACAATTTGGTTTTGGTAAAAAAAATTTTTACCTACCAATTCTTCCTGTAGGGAAATGTTTTTAGAGACGTTTTTTAAACATAGGTAAAAAACTTTTGTGACGAACTAGGTTCAGTCACTAATATGATTTTGTGACGATTTTTGTTTGGAAGCAAAAAAGTTTTAGCTATGAAAGGTTGGTTGTAGCAAAAACTTTTTACTGACGTTGTTTATACGTAGTGAATTAGTTTTTGTGACGAATTTCATTTGGTAGCTAATAGTATTTAGCGACGAAATTTAATTTTTAATTTAATAATTATTATAATTTTTATAAACAAATTTATTTTAATTTATTACAATTTTTAAGACTTTTTTGACAAATTAATTTTGATATCTTGTATTATTTAGTAACAAATTTTAATTTTGAAATTTATAATTATTACAATTGTTAAAACGAATTTATTTTAATTTATTACAAATTTTAAGACATTTTTAATATTTTGTAAATAATCATAAATTGAAATTAA
>JANQBM010692056.1:0-15182 GCA_025594535.1 Erythroxylum domingense | reverse complement strand
TTGAACATTGAGCATCCAATGTATTTTTGTATCTTTTGTTAAGACTTTGATGTAATGTTGATTTGTAATTAAAGCTACGTATGAACCTCATTTTGATTTGTAAATGAATCAAGAATTGAAGAAGTTTCCAATGTGTATGTGCTTAGTCATCTTGTAGTTGTACATTTCTTATTTCAAGTCTTCCATGGGTGTAGAAATTGTGTTTTTCCTTCAAGGGAAAAACTGGATGGATATAGGTAGAATTAGACAAAATTGTCTTCTTGAAAGTTGTAGATTAATGGATATAGGTAGAATTAGACAAAGTTTTCTTCTTGGAAGTTGTAGATTATCTTTCTAGCTTTTCAATGCTATATAGTATGAAATATTTGGATATTGAAGTTGAGAGTTATGGTTATTAGAATTTTGTGATGCTGCATAGGATGGACTTTCAGGACAGCTGCATTGGTTTGAACTCTTAACCCTTATAGAGGTAAAATTTGTTTTTGAGGTCTTCATAGAAGTTGTAGGTCTAGAAGTACTCTTCAACATGGTATTTGAACGACCTTAATTTGATACTTGTAGTAAAAGTTATGCCCTTTTTACCAAGACAGGTCAGAGGAAGAAAAGAGAGAAGAGGAAGTCGCGATCGTGACATTACGGACATGCGCACTAGGTCGCGACCCGCAGGTCCTTTACCCTAACCTGAACATGTTTCACTCTTTTGATCATAACTTTTTCGTCCGACCTCCAAATGACCTGATTTTTAAAGCATTGGATTACGAACACATTCCTATATCTCTCTACAATAATTTATAGCTTTTGGTATTAATTTGAAAAAGATTTATTGAATCAAAATGAAGGGATTGGTTGGAAGAGTGTGAGTTGGATATTTTTACTGAACATGCTTCAGTATTTTGATGATATATTAATACTTAGAGCTCAAATTGCGATGATTTTTATTTACAAATAAACTAGAGACATGGATCCACAAATTAGTTGAAGAAATCAAATTTTAATTTGGTCTCTATGACTTTCAATTTCTGGATGTAAGTTGAGTATAGTGTACTACTTTAGTATAACAACAGTCAGAAAATGTTTGGCCTATAAATTTTAGATTTTTGAACAAAATGGAATGATTATGGTTTCATTAGAAACTTAAGACAATAGGGAACAAATGTTCTGAAGAAACCAAATTGAAATTCCAATTTTAGGTTTCCCAAAATCTATCTTGAAGTTAAAGAAATGAGTTTGCCTACATTTTTATGACTCCGAATGTTGGGCTCCGGAAATGGGGTCCAACGGTATTACCCGAAGCTGAAATATATAACACTATTTATGTCCGTAATAAGTGTATCAATAAATTGTAGATTAAAAAAAAGTAAACTACTTATTTGTTTGTATACCATTATAGTATGTGTATGTATATATACATATGTGTAAGAGATAGAACAATATAACATACCATACGAAGAGAAGCTAAAGCAGAGGCATTATCTAGTACAATAAATGATAAAGCTGCCATAAAAAAAGAAAGTTAGGTGTCCAAGAAAGATTGGATTAAACATTTTTCATCACAATTAATAGCCATGGTACCACTTATTGGATCAAAATTAAAAGCCATATGATTCGTATTCACCTACACATACATTTTAAAAATCACACTAATAAGTTTGAATAAAATTCAAAAGAAAAAGATATATAAAGGGATTGGCTTATTAATTGTAAAATATCAAAACAAAATTCATAAAATATTTAAACACTAAAATAAATTTGTAAGTTTGAAATTATATTAAAACAAAGCAAAGGAGCACTAGTGATTATCAAATAATAAATATCTAAAAAAATTTATAACTAAAAAGTATCTTAAATACTAAACAAAAAAAGATCAAAGTTTTGATTAGGCATGACTTAGGATACAACCGCAAGTCAAGTTGTATTGGTTATAGAATTTTTATTATCAGTAAACACGCTTTGAGACACGCTCATATTTGCGATGATGTATCTCTCTGTAACTTAGTAAAAGTTAGTAACAAAGTAAGACATGCTCAAGTTTGAAATAAACTTAAGCAAGAATTGAACTCCTTAAAGTCTAAAAATTCAAGAATTATTGATCAAGATTAAAAAAATAACTTAAGGGTTAAATAAGAAATATAAAAAACCAATAAAATAAAGAGGAATAGTAAAAGTTGTAAAATTGTATTTAAAATAATTTATTAATGCTTCTGTATTCACCTGACCTTCCTTTTTCTTTATTTTCTTTTCTTTTCTTTATAGAACCATACAATCTTAATGAACCCAAGAAAGCAAATAAAAAGGCTTTTTAGAAATAGTTGGATGTGAATGACACAAAAACAAAGGAATTAAAAAACTAAACAAACCAAAAAAATTATGAAATTTAATATTTTATTAAAACTTTAAAAATAAAAATATGATGTAATAAAAAAAGGAAACACAAAGAATATGATTTTTCTCTTTCTTTTTTAAACAAACAACTGGAATGAAATTAAAATGATATAAAGTGAAAGGATAATCATATTGTTAGAGCTGTAGGAGTGTTGTGTTCTCCTAGTCTATAAAGATCTAAGTATTGTGTTGTCCTAGATTACAGGGATTTGTTTTTATTGTTCCAATACATGGTTAAGTTAGTTTTTTCATTTGACAAGTTAATGGGTTAGTCTATTTGGTTAAGTGGTTTAGTTTGTTACTATTTTATTGGTCTTTCCATTGATGTCTTGTGCCTATTTAAAGGCTTGTTAACTGTTTGAATAAATAGTAGAAATGCAAACAAAATGTTATTTCTTCTTTTAAGCTTGTTTTTGCACAGTGGTTCTTTATTTGTAACAGTGGTATCAGAGCCATAAAAAGCAAAGAGAGTGAGTGAGAAAGAGCCACTTCTTATCCTATGAGTAAAAACACGTGAAGTCTGAGAGTCCACCTACAGCAACAATAAAATTTCTTCCATTTCACCTATGGCTACAAAATCCAAATTTGTGCAACTAGTCATCCCTCATTTCGATGGTCATTATGACCACTATAAGTATATTGATGAAGAACTTTTTGAGAATAAAAGAATACTGGCAAGTAGTTAAATCTGGTGTAGTAGCTCATATAGATGAAGATCTCACAGAAGCATAACAAAGGGAGTTAGAATGTAAAAGTTGAAAGATCTCAAAGCCAAAAATTATTTGTTCCAAACAATTGATCATTCTATCATGGAAACAATTCTCAGCAAAGAATCTTCCAAGGATATTTAGGACTCAATGAAGAAGAAATATCAAGGCTCCTCTAGAACTAAGTGTGCACAACTACAAGCCTTGACAAGAGATTTTGATATCCTAGAAATGAAAGATGGTGAATTTGTCACTAACTTCGATGCAAGAATTATGGAGATAGCCAAAAAAATGTGTTTTCTTAGAGAGAAGATAAAAGATGTTGCTATCTTAGAGAAGATATTGCACTCTGTCTCCTAAGTTTTATTATGTTGTTTGCTCAATTGAAGAATCCAAAGACATAGATGCTCTTTCCCTTGATGAATTTCAAAGTTCTCTACTAGTCCATGAACAGAAGATGAATCACAATTCAAATGTAGAGGAGCAAGCTCTCAAAGTCTCTACCTATGTTCATCACTCAAAGGGGGATGGCTAAAGGAAGAGGAAAAGGAAAAGGAAGGGGAGATCAAGGCAGAGATGGCAGCTAACAATTCAAAGTGGAGAATGACCAATTTCAAGGCAAAGGAAAAGGGTGTGGCCAAATTTTTGACAAATCTAAGGTAGCGTGCTATAGATGTCATAATTTTGGTCATTATCATTTTGAATGTTACACTGAA
The DNA here is from genome assembly GCA_025594535.1 of Erythroxylum domingense. Classification (NCBI taxonomy): domain Eukaryota; kingdom Viridiplantae; phylum Streptophyta; class Magnoliopsida; order Malpighiales; family Erythroxylaceae; genus Erythroxylum; species Erythroxylum domingense. The sequence goes on along the minus strand of JANQBM010692056.1, from coordinate 11,377 downwards.
CTGCCAAATGACAAAGGAAAGGGAGAGAAGTTTGTATAAAAGAAAGAAGTTGAAACTTTGTTGATGGCTATTGAAGTTAGAAATAAGCACCAATTTGATGTGTGGTATGTGGATACAAGATGTAGCAACCATATGTGTGGAAGTAAGTCTTCTTTTTCTTTCTTAAATGAAGACTGTCATTCTACAGTGAGTTTTGGTGACAATTCTACTGTAAATGTAATGGGAAAGGATGACATTAGTCTAAACACCAAGAATGGATTACTAGAAAAACATTTCTAATATGATGTATGTTCCTAACTTGAATTGCAATTTGTTGAGAGTTAGACAATTGTTAGAAAAAGCTATATAGTGACTCTACAAAATGGTGCTTATGAAGTTTTTTATTCTTCCAAATGAGCTATTGTTGTTATTCAAACGAGTTCAAACAAGCTCTTTCCATTAAAATTTGAAAACGCAACATATTTCTTGTTGGTTGAAGTCAAAGACTTATTATATTTTATCATGGTTCTTTGATGTGTATAACTTTTAATTGATTAACCTTGATAATCCACAAGCGTATGGGTTGTTCGCGTAGTACATATGGTGTCGGTCTCATGAGGAGGGATAATCTAATTCTAAAATCTAAGGCCAAAATAAATCGTAAAAATTCAAATGTAACGAAACCAAAATAACAATGCAATTCAATCAAGCAAATCAATTCAAGAATCAATCATGAAAATATTAACAAATTAGCAATAGCAATGCACACTCAAGAATCAACCTAAGGAACTACCAGTTGAGAGAAAGGGGATTTTTCCTATCTTTAATGCTAACCTAATCAATTATGAATGATTGGTTCTAGATGATCCTAGGGTTTGTTACTTTCTCTCAAGTTATAACCATTAACCCTAATTTATAACACTAATCAGGTTATGGAAGTTGCGATTTCTTAATTAACAACCTATCCAAAACCCTAATTAGATCTGAAGTTATCTAATAAACTATCGGAAACTATTGTAATATGTCTCTTCATATAATTTACCGATTTGATTTAATTATCATTCTATTAAATTTCCTGACTCTCGTTAGCCCAATTTAATTATTTTTCACTTAATTCACCCTCTCAGTTTATCACTGAATTATGCAATTGTAGAAATTATCACAATAAATCCAGTAAAACATATACAATAAAATTTCATTAAATCAAAAATCAAAATCCCGCAGGTGAGTTTAGAATATCATCAACTATCCTTCCAATTTTATACAATAATAAAATTGAAAATAATAGGAAATAAGAAATTGAACAGACAATGGGAGGCAGCAACGTCAGGAAACTCCTGACCTGGGAAGTATGTTGAGTCGGCTTCTTGTCCTCGTCTCTCTTCCTTCTTCTCTTCCTTTATCTCTTGATAATTCACTCTAGGGTTTCTCTCAAAAGTGGTTAATGCAAAAGCTCCCTCCTTTTCTTTGTCTTATTCTTTAAATACCTTTTGTGTTCTGAACAACCCTAGGTTTTTTCTGGGGTCTAAAATGTAATATCCCATTTTTCCATACTAAAGGTTAGGACCCTAGACAATTGAATATGACAAATAGTATTGAGAAACTAAGAAATGCATTTCATACTCATGCATAACATTATCATACACACACATGAATTATGATTTTTGTACACATTACAAAGACTATTTATACACTCAATCGACACATTCCAGGTTATGAATGATTTTAAATGATCATAATGTGAATTGTGAATTTCTGTGTCTTGAAAATTGGTTGGTGAATTATAATTATTAATATGAATTTTTTTGTAAAATTTAAGATATTTATGAAATTATAGGTGTTTTTGGACTAAGAAAAATGCTAAGTGGCAAGACATATTGGTGTCTTGCCACATATTGATTTGTGGTAGTAGAAATAAGTGACAATTGGTAGTAGAAATAATTGACAAGTGGCATTAGGATTTATTGATAAGTGGCATAGAAAATTGGGTGACAAATGGCTTAGAAATTGGGAGACAAATGGACTAGTTATTAGAAAGGAAACAGGAATTATAAAAGGAGGACATGTGGCAAGTGGCAAGTGTCATGCCACTTGCCACACACCTCACTCTCGATGTACTCGAAAGACCACTACCCTTGTCCTTCATTTTTCTTTGGATAAAAGCTCTCTTTTTCATTTTCTCTTATTCTCTCAACTCACGATACTCTCATATTCTACACTCACAATCTTGAGTTGCCATAATCTTTCACATTACTACTTCAATATTTCATTGTTTCCTCCTTGTTACCAAGAACCCAACTTATTCCTCCTTAAATGTTGATGATCGTATAATCATGAAAGGCTAGGTTTATATGATCTTCAAAGCTTGGAGTTAAACAAGTAAGTTAAATATATGGATCTTTATGGCTCTGTTAAATGAAACATATATATAATGATAGTTACATGTGGAATGATCATGAATATGGTGTAGAAGTGTTTTGTAATGTGGATGAGGAAATGAATAGGCTTATATTATATTTTTAGTATAAATGATCAACAATAGGTTATGAGTTATGTTATAGATCTTCAAAGCTTGGAGTTAATCAAGTAAGTTAAATATGATGAGCTATACATATGATGTGTTTGATATATGATGAAAAGGGTTAAAAATCTAGAAAAATTAGGAATGCATGTATAATAGTAGAAAGTGAATGGTAATGAATCAATTGAGTAGAGTTTTGTGAGATTTAATGTAACTAATATGGTAGTTAGATTAGCATGAAATGAGATTGCATAAATGGATATTAATTCTGGGAAAACTTGAAGTGTTAATAATGCTTCCATATATGTGGAATTTGTGGAAAATGAAGGAAGAAAAACAAAGCACGATCATGACATAGTCCCCACAATCGTGGCCTGGTTAATTGGGTTTTGTCACAATCATGGAACTCATCCCACGACCGTGGCCAGTTGCAATAGCTTCTATCATGATCGTGGGAAGGTTCACCACGATCGTGGGCTAGCATAAAGAGTAAAATGTTGTCTTTTAAGTGATGGTTGAAACAATTAATGATAAGGTACCTTCTTATGATGCATTGAGGCTTAAAATGGACCTAGTTGGATGATGGATTAGGTGATTAAAGTGTTCTTATGAATGCTAATGTGATTCAAAGGAGATAAATGATGTGTATTAAGTAAGATTGAAGGAGAATTTGGAGATTATGTGATCATATAATGCTAAAATAACATTGATGAATATATGATTGATTAACTTAGAATAATCATGTATAATTGAGGTGTAAACCTAAGTTCAAAGAATAATCATGTATAATTGAGGTGTAAACCTAAGTTAAAATTAGACATATATGGGTAGTAAGAATGAATAAGATTCATAATTGAAGATACATACACAAGAATGTCATTGAGCATGCATTTTATATAACACATATACATATGTGTATGACTGAATACTTATGTGAATGATCAATTTAGTAATGTGAAAATGTGTGTATTTAGTATGATTTAGAATCACAAATAGAATAACAACATCCAGACATTGTCGGGACGTCAAGGCAATAGCTATATGGAGCGTACTATGAGAAACCTAAATGTTTCTCACTAAACTTGATTGTAATTGCTTGAATATTCATCAATTATCAAACTGATATTTATATGAATGTGATAATTCCAAACATTGATGGTTCGAGGAGTTTGATAATTGAGAATTACATTATAAGTGTTCATAATTGTATGTGAATCTGAAAGAAATAAATGTTCTCAACAAATATGTTGAATGCCAGATTTAGGTCTGAAGAAAATGTGAAAGTAAATGTGTATACTAAATAAAAGTGATTGACTGTATATAATATGAATTAATGCATCTCATTACATTGAAATGCATGATCAGATAAAGGAAGTTGTGACTAGAATGGCCAGCGAAAAAGAGCTTAAAGTTCAGATTTGAAAATGAGTATAAAGAGCCATAAGCTCACTAGTGAAATGAGCCCAGTATCCACAACAGATACAAGACAGTTATCAATGCACCCAATATCTATAGCGAATACGGGACAACTAAAAAGGCGCTCGGTCATAACAAAGTGATACTGAAAGTGAGTCATATGTACATTGCATACACAAATTGATATGTATGATCTGAATGTTTGAAATGAACTGTTCTGAAATGGAATGTGATATGATATTATGAAATGTGATGTGATTTGATTGTAAAAATTGAATTGTAAATTGTTCTGTGTTTTATATGACTGGGCACATCGATGATGGTTCGCTCACTAAGTTCGCAAAACTCATCAAAATTGCAATGTTGACTTTTAGGTACAATAAAGGAGACTTAGCTTCTAAGACATCTTAGAAGAAGTCTTATATGTGTGTTTTTGACTCAAGAAATGACTCAAAGATCGATCAACTAAGACTGAGGAGTTAGATAGAATATTTTTGTATAGTATCCTCATTTCATGTAAAACTTGTTGTAAAGAGTTTACACTCTGGGTATTTATGGTACTGTATATATGTATTATGAAGTGCAAAGCTACTTTGTAAACTATCTATTATTAATGAAATGAGGAAATTGATCTTTTAGATATTGTGTTATTATGTATGATATTATATTAAGTGAATGTGATTGCTCTAATGTAACGCTTTCATAGGGTATATGCCCGAATGTCCTTGAGATGTTCAGGTATGTTCCCGATAGTAGTGGGTTGTTACACAAAAGTTTCAAAAAAACCCTCGAAACTTGATGTTTTTTAATGTCTACGCATCTGCCCGATCTAGGCCACAATCATGGCCCTGCATGCCATGATGGGCCATGTCGTGGGCTTTTTTCACGATCGCGGCCTATTGTGCCATGATCATGGCCCGTTGTTTCGGCCTCAATGTCTCCAAAACTTCTCCGTTCTTCAAGGTTGACCCTGAAACACTAACAAACACATCAAGATACCTCAAAAACATAATAATTAAGCTCAAAGACTTATACTAACGTATAAAATACTTAAAACATAAATAATTAACAAACTAACACAATTCTATCCTAAACATATACTAAACAATTGAATTAACCATTAAATACATATCAAACTAAGCCTTAAAACACGATGTAATTCACATTTATCAACATCCTCACACTTAAATGTTTGTTTGTCCTTAAGCAAACAAAACAACAATCAAACAACAAACAATGTAGTAATGAGACAATGGCTTGAACTTCAAGAAATAAATTTAATTTAAAACACAATCATTCAAGTCATATCAAATTATTAACAAACAAAATCTGCAACTAGGTGCTTTGAACTAAATATAGATATTAATCTAGCTTCAAGTATTACTTTAATTACCCTTTTCAATCACACACACATTAATAATTCTTTGGTCATTCAAACTCTGTAACTACTCCTGAGTACGTTTTCGTGAAAACTCAAGCTATTACAAGTTCGATAGGTTTTTACTAAAAAACACTTTTTTAATTATTTAAACAAGGACCTAGTCTTTTACTCGGAGGCAAACATTGGTGATGAATGTTGATTTGGTTACTCTACGAAGACAATTTTTTATTAATTTGTTTGGTTGAAATGTCATATAGCCTTTTAACATGAAGGCACACATTTATGATGCATGTCGATCCGGTTACTCAGCTACGTCATGTTCTTAACTGGCTACTAGCTCTATTCATAACCCAAAGGTCAGCGGAACAGTAATTTATTTAAAATTAACTTTTTTTATTGCCTACCTTGTTGCTTTAGCTACTCGTTTCCATTAAAAAATACTAGCAAAGCTATTTAAGTCAAAAGACCTCAAATTATGAATAAATGTGACAATTTAAAAGACTACAACTTAACACTAAATCCTAATTAAACTACATATTTATCCAAAGAACCCAATTCACTAATTTTATGAGCTAATGATTCTTCATAACCTAATAGACTACATTTAAAATTAAATCAATTCCAATTTATCTAAGCCATTGACACATTCATATGATTCAAAAAATGCAATCTAACAACTATCATATAATATGCAAAATTCACATTCAACGTAAAACACATAACCCTCCCCACACTTAAACAACACATTGTCCTTAATGTGAGAAGGGGACAAACAAACACATATGGAAAGAAGAGACATAAAATTAAAGTAAAACAAAAAAATAATTAAAGACTAAAATTAAAAAGAAGAGGGTTAGGACAAAGTCTTATGGTGATAGAGGCAGAAATGGTGTTGGCTAGACCCCTAAGACTGTTGTCTTATCTAGGAATTGCTCGAAGAGAGTGAGGGAATTAGGGATCTCAGATCAATTCAAATTACTAAATTTTTATTGAAAGTTCAAAACAAATCCAGCTAAACCTAACGATTTTAATCAAACTACTAAACGTGCTAATTTATGGTTCTTAACTTGACCTTGCATCCATGAAGGCCTCTTAATTGTTCGAACAAAAGGAAATCACTTCTTTGTCTTTAGGAATCGCTTCTCCGAGATATAGCTTGCAACGATGCCAATTGACCTTAAAAGTTTCCTTATTAACATTTTCCAGTTTAAGGGCTCCATGATCAAAAACTTGAATGATCGTAAAATTTCCACTCCATCGAGGTTTTAACTTCCCTAGAAATAGCCTCAACCTTGAATTATATATCAAAACCACATCTTCTACTTTAAATTCCTTTTGTTTAAGACAAGAATCGTGTCATTTCTTTACCTTTTCCTTGTAAATTTCGGCATTTTCGTATGCTTTATAATGAAACTCTTCAAGTTCATTCAGTTGAAGAAGTCTCTTTTCGCCTGCTTGCTTCCAATCAAAATTTAATGCTTTAATCACCTAGTATGCTTGATGTTCTAGTTCAACTGGTAAATGACAAGCTTTTCCGTACACAAGCCTATAAGGAGTTGTTCCGATAGGTTCTTTGAAAGCAGTCCTATAAGCCTATACGACATCATTTAGCTTTATTGCCCAATCCTTCCTGAAGTTGTTCACCGTCGTTTCCATAATTCGTTTTAGCTCCCTGTTGACAACTTGCACTTAGCCACTAGTCTGCGGATGGTAGGGTGTAGCAACACGATGGTGCACTCCATATCTTTTTAAGAGATAATCAAAAGATTTGTTGTAGAAATGTGACTTTATCATTTATTATCGTACGTGGCACTCCAAACTGATTAAATAACTGTTTGATGAACTTTTTCACTTCCTTTCCATCATTGGTTGGAGATGTCACTGCTTCAGCCCAATGTGAAACATAATTGACCCCCACTAGAATGTATATGTTTCCTATTGATGATGGGAAAGGACCCATAAAGTTGATGCCCCATACATCGAAGACTTCAACTTCTAAAATGTTGGATAAAGGCATCTCATCTTTTTTGGAGATGTTACCTATTCTCTGGCTACGATCACATTATTCTACGAAAGTCTAAGCATCCTTAAACAATTGTGGCCAATAAAATCCACTTTCAAGTATCTGAATTGGCTCCATAATGTCCAGCATACTAACCTTCATGACATTGCTTTAAGATGTCCAACAGTTCTTCCTATGGAACACATCGTTGCATTTACCCATCGGCCCATACTCGATATAAAATTTTCCCATCCCATATATATCGGTTACAATCATGCCAGAATCTCTTTCTTTGCTAGTAAGATAAATATGAAGAAAGCTTACCACTGACAACATAATTTGTGATATCAGCAAACCATGGTGTAGTCAAACATTTGAGTAGCATTAAGGTTTCATCGGTAAAATTTTCATTAATATCTTCGCTTGGCTTGCATTACCCTCACAACCTATGGCTTAGTCGCTTACATCACACATAACTTCAAATGGAAGTGGCCAGTCCGGTGGTGAATATAATTGGTGCTGATATTAATGCCTCCTTTAGTTTGTTGAATGCAAACATACACTTGTCATCAAATAAGAAGGGCATATCCTTTACTAAAATTTTTGTCAAAGGTCTTGCATTTGCAAAAAGTCTTTAATAAATCGACGGTAAAATCCTACATAACCTAAAAATCCTCGCACACTTTTTACATTGCTTGGTGGTGGAAGTTTCTCTATCACTTTTGTTTTTTCTCTGTCAACCTCAAATCCTTAGTGTGAAATTTTATCCCCTCTTACACCATAAAACAACATTTCTCCCAATTCAGTACCAAGCGTGACTCTTTATATCTTTGAAGAACTCTGTCCAAATTAGTTAAACACATTTCAAAAGAATCTTCAAAAATTAAAAATTCATTTATGAACACCTCTATTATATCTTCTATCATATCGGTGAAGATAAACATCATACATCTTTGAAATATTATCGGGGCATTACATAGTCCTAAAGGCATCTGTCTGTATGCGAATTTATCATAAGTGCATGTCAATGTGGTCTTTTCTTAATCATCAGGGTAAATGAAGATTTGATTATATCCTAAATATCCATTCAGGAAGAAATAAAATGAACATCCAGCTACCCTTTCTATGAAGAGGAAAATGATCTTTCTTAGTCACTAAATTGAGTTTGTGATAATCTATGCATACTCTCCATCCTGTGACCGTTCTTGTTGAAATTACTACTCCACTATCACTTTGTATTACCGTCATTCCACCCTTTTTTGGTACACATTGTACTTGACTAACCTATTCACTATCAGAGATGGGAAAAATTATCCATGCATCTAAGAGTTTGATTATCTACTTGACCAACTCCTTTATGTTAGGGTTCAACCTTCTTTGACACTCCCTCACTGTTTTACATCCTTCCTCTAAGTTTAATCGATGCATGCAAACATTTGGGCTTATGCCTTGAATATCATCAATTTGCCATCTGACAAATTTCATTCATTTTCTAACAATTTCTACCACCTTACTTTCTTATTTCTCGTTCATTTTATTAAAGATGATAATCGGTACGTTTTACCTTCACCTAGAAAGGTATATCTGAGATGTGCATGTAAAGGTTTAAGCTCTAATATAGGTGGTTCTTCTAGAGATGGTGGTATGGGTGCTTCGGTTTAAACCAATTTATTTTGATGCATTTGAACATCCGACTCCTCCACCTCATCGTCTCCTTTAACTTCAAGTTTTTGATATCCATTGTCTATCTCCTCTTCCACTAACTGTACTTCTGCGATGCAACTCTCAACTTGTTCTTGCAAAATTTTATCCATAATTTCTACCTTCATACGTGCGCTGCTCGTAGTTGGATTCCTTAAAGCTTTATTCATATTGAATTCGATTTGATCCTCGCCTATTCGAAGTGTTAATTTCCCTTCGTGAACTTCAATTATTGCTTTCCTTGTATTCATAAATGGTCGACCTAGGATTAGTGGGCAGTTCTTATCTTCTTCAAAATCGAGAACCACAAAATCTACAGGAATAATAAACTTGTCTACTTGCATCAGAACGTCTTCCATTATTACAAATGGTCTTTTAATGGATTGATCAGACAACTGAATTAACATCAATGTTGGCTTGACCTTACCCATTCCTAACTTCTTGAATATTGATAAAGGCATAAGTTTAATACTTACAACTAAATAGCACAAGCACATTGTGAATTCATACTCACCAACCACACAGGGTATTGTGAAACTCCCTGAATCCTTCAATTTAGATAGCATCTGACTGTTGAATATAGAACTATAGGTTCTGGTTATGGCTATCGTTTGATTATCTTCTTAAGTACGCTTCTTTGATAATATTTCCTTCAAAAATTTTACGTATTTATGCATGTGTTCCAAGGCCTCTGCAAATGAGATATTTATCTATAACATCTTTAATTTCTCAACGAATTTTGCAAATTGTGCATCTAGCTTCTTCTTTTGTAATTGTTAAGAAAAAGGGATCTTGGGTTGATACAATGGAGGGGTGACATAAGGAGGGTATTTGGTCATATTCACTTCTTTCTCCTTTTCTTAATTTTTCTCAACAAGATGGACGAGGTCCTTTATTGTCTTTATGGGTGGTTCAAGTTCCTTCCCACTTCGAAGTGTAATAGCCTTTAGTTACTCCCTTGGTTTTGTTCCTGAAGTGCTAGGAAGACTCCCACATTTCACATAGGGAAAGCTTTTAACAATTGGTTTACTTGTACCTCTAAATTGTGGATTGAAGATGCATGGTTCTTTGTTACTTGTTCAAATTTTCCTTTCAAATTCTTTTGTGCACCGTCTAGAGTTCCAAGCTTTTTATCTAAAATCTTATCCAACTTAGATTCCATTAAGCTTTGTTTGTCTTGTTGGAAGCTTGATTGTCCTTAAGGTCTGAACTATCCTCTAGCATTGTTTATCCATGAGAAGTTAGGGTGATTCTTCCACTTAGGGTTATAAATGTTGAAGTAGGCATTGCCTCCCCCTCCTCATCCATATTGAGTTCCCATATAATTCACTTACTCTAAATCTCTTTCCTTCATCAAGAAACAGTCCATCGTATCATAGTCCATTTGTCCATAGAGTTTCCATTTAAGTTGCGTGGCTTTTACCAAAACTGAGAACTAGGACTTCATATTGTTAAGCTGTCGAGTTAGGTTGTCAATTTTAGCTTGCATCTTCATCATTTGATCGATAGCCACAATTCCATTTTGTTCTCGAAAAGTAGTGGTTTGTCGACTCTACTCGTTCATCTATAGGTAGCTATTACTCACCATCTCCTCTATCAGCTCTTCTACTTCATCTACTGTCTTTCTCATCAATGATCCTCCTAAAAATGCATCAATTGTGCCTCTCGTATATGGTATTACTCCGTTATAGAATGTTTGAAACAAAAATTCCTTAGGTAAGTTATAGTGTGGACATTTCTATTGTAAATCCTTTTATCATTCCCATGCTTTATAGATTGATTCCTCTGGAAGTTGGTAATCTCCTTAATGATCTTTGTAGTCTTGATCAAGGGAAAATATTTATCTAAAAAGGCACGAACTAATTGATCCCAAGTTGTGACATTGGCTGGGTTGAGGGAATGATACCAAGACTTTGCTATATCTTTAAGGTAAAAGGGAAAAGCCTAATTCTGACTGCATCTTCTGACATCTAATGGTACCGAAAGGTATCATAGATTTCAAAGAAGTTCACTATATATGTGTTAAGATCTTCATTCGTTAGTCTATAAAATTGCACGTTCTGTTGAAGCATGTTTAGGAGGGCTGGTTTGATTTCAAATGATGCTGCTTGTACAGGTGGACTAGTGTTGGACCCCACACCCCACCCGTGTGTGTTTGCGGGTGATACCGCGGCATCCAACCTTAATCAAAATTGTCCGCTTTGGCTGCGACTCGACCTTGCAACCCCACAGTTTTGTTCCGCTTTCACGGACGCCTCACACCATTTAGCTAACTAGCTCAATGGTGTGAGGCGTCCGCAAAAGCGAAACAAAACCGTGAGGTTGCGAGGTCGAGTCGCAGCCAAAGCGGACAATTCTGATTAAGGTTGGATGCCGC
>JANQBM010691633.1:0-15186 GCA_025594535.1 Erythroxylum domingense | reverse complement strand
TCTGGATTTTGGATGACCTAGATAGTTGATGTATTTCTTCCTCTTTCATAGTATCTGTATTAGGGTTTCTGTATGTATAGACTGTACATTTGATGTATAAAACTGTTGTTTTTGAGAAATGAAAAGAGGAAGAATTTGGTTTTAAAAATCTTGTGAATTATAATTACTGTTTTAAGTATTTAAATTGATATGATGCCATGTGGAGTATTGTAGTGATCGCATGTAGCGATCCCTTACCATAGGATATGTACCGAAATGACCTATGGGTGTCCCGGTGCGTACCCTAGGGTAATGGGTTGTTACATTATTAGTCGATTCTTGACCAAATAGCTGCAAATCATCAACAGAAGACCTCTCAGCTCGATGAATTCAGCACCTAAATGCGGCAGGTTCATAAGGAGCAACACAGCTTTAAGAAGAGATTACTAAACTTCTGTCAAAGGAATAAGTTTGAAGCTCCTTCGCCGCCACCATCGGAATAAGCTTTTCTTTTCCCTTAACCTTTTAAATTTTTGTTTGTTATTTCGTTTGTGTGAATGCATTTTCCTTCATGTGTATTTGATTTCATATTAATTGTTAGCATGCTATATATTTTGTTTAGTTTCAATTTCCTTAATTGTGTTTTGACTTTAGTATCTTTTGTTTGTTCTCATACCAGTCGTTGTTTTAATTTTTTTTGTTTAGTTTATTTTCATTTTTTTGTATGGTTTTATGTCATTTCCCTTTATTTGGTTCTTCCTTTGTCACATTGAGGACAATGTGAAATTTTATGTGTGGGGAGGTGACATTGATTTGCTCAATTGCATTGATTGCATTTTGTTAAATAGGATGCATATTTAGGCATATTATATATGTTTTGTGTTAGCAATGGAACCACATTTAAATCACTATGATAAATACTACCATGAAAATTCTGTCATGTAGTTGGAATTATATTGAATGCATGCTTGAACACAAATTAAGCCCTTTAAGTAGAAAGTAAACCATATAGAGTGATGAAACATAGTTGGTTACATAAGCTAAGTCACAAATTGTCATATGAACAATAAAGTAGTATAGAGATGCATAATGAGTTTTCAATTAAGTCAAAGTTAGGATTGAGCCATATGACTCCATTTATAGTCATTTCATTTCTTTTTCAAGTGTTACTTCCTTAGGTTACTACCTTAAGAACTTGTTTTGAATCGGTTTGAGTCTACTGGATGTATGTTTAATAGAGATGATTTAGGCCCTTTTCGTGTTAACCCTTGGCTTAAACGACCTACCTGTTATTATCCCTTGCTACCCTCATTGAGCCTTAACCTTTTGTTTCTTAAAAACACTCAAAATTTTAAAAACCTTAAACCCCATTATCCAATCATTTCACAAGCTTAGTAGAGTATTAAGTACAATATTGAAATTTGTACCGAGATAAGTTGAGTATATATCTTCCTATGGACTACATTGTATATAGTGTTAGTGTTGACTCATAGTTCTTCTATGTATGAAAAGAAAGAAAGAAAAATGAAAAAAATGAATGAGAAGAAAAGAAAAAAGAAGGACAAGTGAGTAGCATTAATAAGTGCATAATAGTATTTCTGGGAATTATGTTCTGTTATCCTATTTTATATGCTTCCTACTCTACATATGCTTATGCTTTACCTTTTTTCCTCTCTTTTGACCCAACCCTTATCACATTACAACCCTAAATAAGTCCTTTTGATCTATTTATGCATGCAATCATTGTAGAGAAGAATTGGTGTATTAGGTAAGTTTCCTATAGGAAGTTTGAGTGAAACACTAACCCTCAAACACTTGAGCGAAATGCGTGAAAAATGTGAGGAAAATTCATTTATGCATCTAGACTTACCTTTTAATGATTGTGCAAATTGTGAGTTTGCTTTTGTACACCAGCGAAAAAAGTAGTCATGATATATACATTAACTTGGTATTTGAGTTGGCTTAAATTTCAGGGATTGCGTGTTTTGATCTTTGCAAAAATGAAGTGGTTGAATTGATTGCTTGTATTTATTTTGTTTGAGGACAAGCAAAGATTCAAATGTGGGGATGTTGATAGGTGTGCATTAGGATATGTTTTTATAGGTAATTAGCATATGTTTTCTTACATAATGGTTACTTATCGCTCTAGTTTAGGATTTAGTTTACATGTTTTCATTAAGTTTGATTTCCATTGTGTTCTTATGTGTTGGATGCTAATTGAGGGCAATAATTGCATATTTTTATGTAGGAAAGGAGAGGAAGCAAGTTGGACGATGAACAAGAAAGTAAAGAAGAGAAGACACGTGGATTACATCTGAGACCAATTCCCATGTTCGTGGGAATTAGGCAAATTACCATGGATGTGGGAAATCACCACAGAATGTTTTTTCCTGTAATTCCCTTGCTCGTGGGAATCATGCAGATTCCCATGGACGTAGGAATTGAAACCCGAAATAATATGCAAGGCTTCATTAAACCTAGGATTTTTGGACTATAAAAAGAGAAGGAAGCCTCCATCTTCAAGGGGAGATGACACCTACCTATAGAAAGACCATCCTTGGGTGAAGAACATATGTTTGGAGCATCAAGGAAGGATTGAAAACAAGGATCATCATCAAGATTGGGCAAAATAGCAAATCAACACCAAAATTCTAGATTTTGGAAAAGAAAAGAAGGAGTTTTCTTATTAACTTTCTGTCATTTTAATCTCTTCCTTTCTTTGTAAAGATGGATTATTTGAATGTTGATAGTGTTATGGAGACTATGTTAGGCTAATTTCATATTAGGGATTGTTTTTTTCATTTTTTGTCAAAACTCATGTTTTATTGAATTGAATAAAGTGTCTTTGATAATTGTTGTTCTTAATTGTCATCTTGTAACAAATCAAGAGAGTGAGTTAGATGAAAATTGTGTAGGATTGTACAACAAGAGTTGGAAACCTATAGACTAGCAATTATTATTTCAATTGAATAATTAGAAGAGAGATCTTAATTAGTCAATTGATCATCTATAGGATAGTGTAATAACTAGTTGAATCGATAGAGTCATTAGGTAGGTTGAGAGATCGTTCAGTCGATTCCTGACAATTCAATTAGGGACAAATAGTTACACCTTAAGAGAGGGTAATTAGTAAATTCGAAAATCCAGGGTGAGACACAATTCAATCAATAAAATATGAGGGAGACACAATAAGGAAAAAGTAATCTCTAGCATTTAGATCCTTGAATTCAGATTTTCTGCAATTGCGGTATTATCTATTGTTTACATTAGTCTTTTAATTTTAATTTAATTTTCTAGATTAATTGCATTAAACAATTTTATTTCTTAAACAAAGTATTTTCTAAATTATGTGGTGTCTAGGTATCAATCCCTGTGGGATCGATATCCGCTCTTTCTAACGAGAAGTCACGACCCGTTCACTTACAGTTTTTGAGCATAAAACAAGTAGATAGGTTTTACAATCCTTCAATAGTATTTAGGGGGCGTCTATCACTAACATAGGTGGTGTTGTGTCTGTCAATATATCCTATGAGTTGCCATCTACACGTGTGGAGTTATATTATGCCAGCACTGTTATAGGTAAGCGATGCAGAATCAGCTCCATACCGCTAATTTGTATGTAATGCTAGCATCGTCATGGGTAAGTGAGGAGAACTAGCTTTATAACAATCGATATATAGAGGTTAACTAGGCATGGGTAGGCGATGTAGAACCAGCTCCGTGGCCCTATACCTAAGGGTATCATATGGCAAAGAAAGATATTGATTGATTCTATTTAAAAAGAAAGTTCATGAAAGTATTGATTGCCATCACTGTTTACCTTACAAGAAAAGAGGAACTTGATCTCTGAAAAGTATATACATTTTTTTTACATATGCATTGATCTTATAAAAAGAAAAGAATGTGTTTTTTGATAACATTGATTATTACTTGAAAATAAAAGAAATTGTTTTCTTTTATGAAGGTTAATATTTGTATAAATGTTTTTATTTGAAACCAATAATACTCACTGAGCTCGTTTTGCTTACCCTTTATTTTTTGTTTTTAAATAAGGCCTCCTAAGTGCACACTCGGGGGCTTCAGTAGCAAGGACTCTACCTTTCAAGTAGTCAACTTCGTCAAGTGTGTTGTGTAGGCATTTTTATTTTGCCTTGTACATATTTGTAAGAACTACTGCATATCTTTGAACATGTTTTGGGAAGTACATTTGTATAAAGAATGGATGTGTATAAAGGTTTTTAAGTGGAATGCATTATTTTGTTTTAGCTTTTCAAAATGAGATTACGTATGAGTGGATTTGAAGTCCATAACTTTGGATTTTACAAATTGATGTGATAATAGAAGTGTTTTGAACTTTTATAGGGACTTTGAAATTTTTGGGATGTCAACATATAACCATTGCGTTGTCAAAATTTTAATAAATTGAAAAACAAAAGTCCACTATTTACATTTCTTATTGTGAATTGAAGTTTTTCCTTAACAAGGGCAATACGCTTAGCTTCATGACAACTTTCCAGCCGACTCGAATTTTAACTGGAGAGCCACCGTGGAATGTCAGGCAGGTCACCTAGTCATTACAGGATAGGGGCCTGTCAGTGTGGATTGTGAGATCCCACATTGGTTGGAGAGGAGAACGCAGTATGGCTTATAAGGTTACAGATACCTCTTCTGTATAGACGCAATATCTGTGGGCGGGTGGTTTGGACTGTTACATAGTTTTAGTCCTAGTCAATCTAAAGCCTTTCGACTATAACATATCCCCCCAAAGTTTAAGCTTTACGTTGACCCCCTCTTTTATCTCACCTACTGAAAAAATTGTCTTTAGTAAGCAACATATATGAAGGCATATCCCCTTGGATATTCTTGATCAGCTCATCAATCACTACTGTAAAAGGAAAGGGGCTTAAAGAGGAGCGTTGGTGTAGCCTAATATTTATAAAAAATGCTTTGAATCTCCACTTATCTTCCTTTAATTTTTACACCTTCACACATGTCCTTAATAATTTGTATATACGTCATAATAAACCCCTTAACTTTTAAATACCTCTATATTATTTCCCTTGGTACCCTATTTTATACCTTCTCTAAATCAATAAAAACTAAATGTATGTTATGTTGTCTTTCTCTGTAGTATTCCATTAATCTTCTATGGAAATGTAAAGCTTCTGTCATGGACCTTCTTGATATAAAGCCAAATTGGTTTTCTGAGATAGAAACATCCTTTCTCACTCTCTTCTCATTCACCTTCTCCCACAACTTTATAGTTTGGCTAACTAATTTGATGCCACTATAGTTATTACAATTTTGGATGTCCCTTTATTCTTGTATAAATTAATAACCGTACTAAATCTCCACTCATCTGGCATTTTAGCAAACTTAAAGATAACATTAAAAAGCTGGCTAACCAAGTAACATCCTTTATGCCTATGCTCTTCCAAACCTTTATTGGTATCTCATTAGGCCATACTACCTTACCACTCTTTATCTCCCTCAACATTTTCTTAATTTCATCTCATATAATCTTTTGGTAATAAGTAAAATTACGAAACCTCTCGGACAAGCTAAGGTTACCTAAAGAGATGTTATCCGCTATGCCTTCATTAAAAAGATTATAAAATTATCTTTGTTATCTTCTCTTGATGTCATTTTTAGTTACAAACACCCAACCTACTTCATATTTTATGCAACAAACTCGATCAAAATTTCTTACTTTATGTTCCCTAGCTTTCACCAACTTGAAAATTGATAAGATCTTATCTTTATATATTATTTGATATTATCTCCTTTTTTATTTATTTTGGTGCTTATATATGAAAATTAATGTTTGTTTTATTTTAGGAGATGAAAAGTAGAGATTGCATTAGACTGGGATTCTATTGATGATAAATCACAAATTTTAGATGAAGTGAAGAGATTGTTGTAGTGGATAAGGTTGATCATTTGAAGAGTTAAAGTTTAACTAGGAAACTTCTTTCTATCCTTATCATGTAGGAACTTGAATTTGAATTTGTTTTAGATAGACATCTTTACAAAATAGAATTATAATAGGATTAGATCAGAAAACTCTATAAAAGAGACGTTCCTTACAATAGAAAAAGGTTCTCTCTTTTTACATTTTTTGCAATTCTTTATCTTTCTTCTATTTTTGTTATTGGAGAAAAAGTCATATATGGCTAAACTCAATCGTTCTGATTCAAAGGGATTTGATATTCTAGTTATATCCTTCTGAGGTTTTGTGTTCTTAACTTTTATTCATGTTTTAATTCAAGTATTTATTGTTTTGATTTCTCTTATTTTATGAATGATTAATATTGATTAATCTGACAATTTAATTTAATATTGATTATTCTATTGCTATCTATAAATTCAATGATTCATAATTGTCATGAAAGATTGGTACAAGTAGCAAATAAGTTGTTCATGAAATTGTATATTTAACTTATGATAAACAAGAAAACTAAGTTGAATAATTGCAACTATCTTGATTATTTAATTTAGGGTTAGTATTTTTCACTAAGCTTATTGCTATCATTTATTTGATATGGAATGCTATCATACCCAGTCAATAGATGACAAGTTTTAGTTTGGATGCTATGTTTGAACCAATTAATTTAGGAAAAATTGAGACTTATTATTATTAGCCTAATATGTTTCCAACTAACCACTTGAATTGTGAAAAATATTTTTTAAAAACAATGATCAATGTTACAATTAGATTAGATATTTCCCTTGAATCGTAGTTTTGTAATCTTGACTTTCTCAGTTTTATATTTAGTTGATTTAATTTTGTTTCTTATTAATTTTAGTTAATCAGATACTTAATTAAAGCCGCCTTTAGTTTTATTACTTGAAATTAAGAAACTAGTGTTTAGTTCTCTAGGGATTTGACCTGATTCCATGACTACTACAAAAAGTTTAGAGAATAAAATTATTTTGGAGGCCTCCACAGCCCGACCAAAATTTGACGTCATTTCTAAGTAACTACTTTAGTTTCTTAATTTCTTTGCATTTTTATTTTATAGTTACTGCTAACATCTTATCTTGTATGACTCGTGCTTCTCAGATAGATAAATTACAAAACAATCAAAAAATTGAGAAGACTGTGCATTGTTTAAGAAAAGAGACTAAGCAAGGAAGATGTCATTCACCTTTAGAAGTTATTGTAGTTCTAACAATTAGTGAAGACTCTAATTTTCAAGAAGCGGACAAAAAATGGCAAATCTTTACCCTAGAATGTTGATGGAGTTAGCAACATTGAATTTGAATCAACAACCCTTATGCATATAAACAATTGAAGAAATTTGATTTTGAATTGAAATCTGATTTGATTCACTTCTGCCTATTTTTCGTGGTCTTGTATGTGAAGATTCGTATAAACACTTGAAGAAATTTCATGTTTTCTACTATGGAATGAAGCCATAAGGGGTGACAGAAGAACAAATTAATCTTAAGGCCTTCCCATTCTTGTTGAAAGATAAGGCAAAGGATTGGCTATATTATATTCCATTTGGTTCAGTGATAACATAGAATAAAAAGAAAAGAATGTTTTTAGAGAAATTATTTCCCACATTAAGAGCAACAAATATCAAAAAGGAGATATGTGGGATTAGACAAATTATGAGATAAAAAGAAAAGAATGTTTTTAGAGAAATTATTTCCCACATTAAGAGCAACAAATATCAAAAAGGAGATATGTGGGATTAGACAAATTATGAGATAAACATTATATGAATATTAGGAAAAGTTGAAAGAGTTATATGCCAGTGATAAATGTGCATTAGGATATGTTTTTATAGGTAATTGACATGTGTTTTCTAGCATAATTGTTGTTTGTTGTCCTAGTTTAGGATTCATTTTGCATGTTTTCATTAAGTTTGATTTTCAGTGTTGTTCTTGTGTGTTTGATGCTAATTGAGGGTAAGATTGATTATTTTCCTGTAGGAAATAAGCAGGAACAACTTAGAGGATGAACAAGAGATTAAAGAGAAGACAAGAGGAGTTCATCTGGGACAAATTCCCACAGATGTGGGAAATCACAACAGAAATGAAGAGTGGTTCTATTTATAATTCCCAAGATCGTAAGAATCATGCTAATTCCTACGAGCGTGGGAATTGTAATTTGAGGCAATCTGTAAGGCTTCATAAAACCTAGGATTTTTGGACTATAAAAATATCATTAAGTCTCCATCTTCAAGGGAGACGACATCCACCTGTAGAAACACCATCCTTGGGTGAAGAAAACATGTTTGTAGCATCCAGGAAGGATTGAAGACAAGGATCATCATCAAGATTGGGCAAAATATTACATCAACACTAAAATTTCAGATTTTGGCAAAGAAGAGAAGGAGTTTTATATTCAATTTTCTGTCACTTTGATTTCTTCCTTTCTTTGTAAAAATGGTTTATTTGATTGTTGATGATGTTATGGAGACCATGATAGGCTAATTTCATATTAGGGATTGCTTTTGAATTATTTTTTCAAAATTCATGTTTTATTGGATTGAATGAAGTGTCTTTGATGATTGTTGTTGTTTTTGTCATCTTCCAACAAGTTGAGAGAGTGAGTGAGATGAGATTCATGTAGGATTGTATAACAAGAATTGGTGACCTATAGTCTAGCAATTATCATATTAATTGATTAGTTAGAAGAGAGATCTCGATTAGTCAATTGATCACCCATAGGATAGTGTAAGAACTAGTTGAATCAGTAGAGTCATTGGGTAGGTTAAGGGATCATTGAATTGATTCCTGTTAATTTAATTAGGGAAAAATAGTTACACCTTGAGAGAGAGTAATTAGTGCATTCGAAAATCTAGGGTGAGACATAATTCAATCAATAAAATAGGAGCGAGACAAAATAAGAAAAAAGTAATCTCTAGCATTTAGAATCTTGAATTTAGATTTTCTGCAATTGCGGCATTGTCCATTGTTTACATTAGTCTTTTGATTTTAATTTAATTTTCCAGATTATTTGTGTTTCATAATTTAGTTTCTTAAACAAAGTTGTGTCTAAATTAAACGGTGTCTAGGCATCAATCCCTGTGGGATTGATATCTGCTCTTTTTACTACAGGTCACAACTCGTGCACTTGCAGTTTTTGAGCGTAAAACATACATATAGGTTTTACTATCAATAAGTTTTTGGCGCTGTTGCAAGGGATTGATTGTTGAGCATCGTGTTTGATTTAGATTATTTTGATTTAATAGTTTTTGATATTTTTCCTTGTGTATTTACAGGTGCATGAACATAAGGAGTATATGAAGGACGAAAGAAGCTATAGAGGACGAATTTCCTGACATTAAGAAGCACGAAAGAGAAATAAGAAGGGAAAAGTGTATAAATTTCTTAAATCAAGATATAGTTAAAGAGGGAGAGCAAGGAGGATCGGAAAGGACACTATTGAATTTCATAAGGCCAGGGTTTAGTCTTCAGGGAGTGGTGAGGCTAGGAGTTCAAGCAAATAATTTTGAGATAAAGATGGCGCTACTCAACATTCTTCAAAATAGTGTGCAGTTTTACAGGCTATCCAACAAGGATCCGAATGCCCACATCACAAATTCCTAGGCGATTTGCGACACTTTCAAATTCAACGGAATGTTTGACGATGTAATGAAGCTATGACTATTTTCATTCACATTGAAAGATCAAGCTAAAGTATGGTACAATTCTTTGAATCCAGGCCAGATCACAACTTAGAAGTAACTCACCCAAACATTCCTCCCTAAATATTTTCCACTGAAAAAGACGACGAGGATTATCAAGGAGATAACCAATTTGCTACAGAGCAACGAAGAATCTCTCTATGAAGTTTGGGAGAGATTTAAGGAACTTTAGAGGAGTTGTCCACAACATAACCTCCCGAGGGAATTTCTAGTTCAAACATTGTATAATGAAGTGAACCTAAGCATAAGGGGCACAATTGATGTAGTAGCTAGAGGTTTACTGATGAGGAAGACGGTGGAAGCATCTCATGATTTATTGGAGGAGTTAGCAAGCAACAGCTACATATGGTCGAGTGAGAGGAGTAGATAAGGACAGAAGGAACAAAAAGGTATGATACCTATTGACTTAGTTATTGCCTTGTAGGCTCAAACCACGGCATTGACAAAGCAGCTAAACAACATGCAAAGAACATCCACCTTAGTAGTAAAGACAATGCAAGCATAATGTGAGTTGTATGGGGAGAACAACCACAGCTCAGGAATAATTTACCCCATTTCGAATAGTGAGTGGGTGAGCCCAGTACAGTGTGTGCCAAAGAAGGGTGGCATGACAGTGATAGAAAATGAAGAAAGGGAAAAGATTTCCACTAGGAATATCACAGGGTGGCGAGTATGCATTGACTATAGAAAGTTAAATTTTTCCACCAAGAAGGATCATTTCACTTTACCTTTTATGGACTAAATGATTGAGAGAGTAGCTGGTCATTCTTTTTGTTACTTTTTGGATGGAAATTCAGGGTATATTCAAATATTTATATATCCAGAAGATCAAGAGAAGACCACTTTTACATGTCTATATGAAATTTTTGAATATCAAAGGATGCCTTTTAATTTATGTAGTTCACCTGCTACATTTCAAAGGTGCATAATGGCCATATTCGCATACATGAATGAAAAATTTATAGATGATTTTTCTATTTTTGGAGAGTCTTTTGATTATTGCCTGCTGAACTTAGATAAAGTGCTCCAAAGGTGTAAGGAGTCACATTTAGTTTTAAATTGGGAAAAATGTCATTTCATGGTCTAAGAGGGAATTGTATTAGGCCATAAGATTTCATATAAAGGGATTAAAGTGGATCAAGCTAAGACAAAAGTAATTGAAAAGTTACCACCTCCCTTTAACATAACGAGTGTCTGAGCTTTTCTTGGTCTTGCAGGGTTCTACCGATGGTTCATTAAAAAATTTTCCCTCATTGGAAAACCTCTAATTCATTTATTGGTAAAAGATGTGCCTTTTGTTTCTGATGATGACTGTTTGAATGTTTTTAATGGGTTGAAGATGGCACTCACAACAGCACCAATTTTAACATTATCGGATTGGTCTTTTCCATTTTAGATCATGTGTGACACAAGCGACCATACAGTTGAGTGTGTGCTAGGTCAGTAGAAGGAGAAGAGGTTGCATGTTATCTATTATACAAGCAAGATGTTGACATGAGCACAATTGAATTATACAACTACTGAAATAGAACTACTTGCGATAGTATTTTCTTGGGAAAAATTTCGTCCTTATTTGTTAGGTTCATAAGTTATTATATTTACAGACCATGCAGCTTTGCACTACCTTTTCACTAAGAAGGATGCCAAGGCTAGGCTTATTTGATGGGTACTCCTTCTTCAAAAGTTTAATATTGAAATCAAAGATAAGAAAAAATTAGAAAATATCGTAACAGGCCATTTATCAAGGCTTGAAGTTAGACATCATAAAGAGGAAGAGGAAATTAAGGAAAGCTTTCCTGATGAGACTGAAGATGGTAGATAACCCTTTCCTTCCATGGTTTGCGGATATTGCAAATTACCTCTCAGGTGGTATTCTTCCATTCGATTTATCATATTAACAAAGGAAGCATTTCTTATTTTAGTGGGCTCATTATATTTGGGATGAACCTGTACTCTATAAGATCTGTGCTGACAGTTTAATTTGCAGGTGTATTCTTGAAGATGAAATGCCTGAGATCTTAACTAATGTCATAGGAAACCATATGCAGGGCATGAATTTTGGAGTGTGGATTCTATTGATTTTGTGCTAAGGTGCGATAGATGTCAAAGAGTTAGCAACATATCAAAACGAGATGAAATGTCACTTTCGAATATAATGGAGGTGGAGATATTTGATGTATGGGTTCTGGACTTCATGAGAGCTTTCCCACCCTCTGAAGGCAATACCTATATCTTGGTTGGAGTTGATTATGTTTCTAGATGGGTTGAAGCGGTCGCTACTCCAACCAACGATAACAAGGTGGTTTAGAAGTTCAGCAGGAAGATTTTCACTAGATTTGGGGTGCCTAGAGCAATCATAAGTGACGGGGGAAGTCACTTTAACAACAAACCATTTAAGAACCTTCTAAGAAGATACAACGTTTATCATAGAATGGCTACCTATACCATCCCTAAACTAGTGGTTAAGTGGAGGTGGTGAATAGAGAGCTGAAAAAGATTTTGGAGAAGACAGTGAACATTTTAAGGAAAGATTGGTCAATGAAACTAAAAGATGCATTGTTGGCTTATAGAACAACTTTTAAGAACCCTATAGGCACAACACCATATTGGCTTGTGTATGGCAAGGCATGTCATTTACGATTGGAATTGGAGCATAGAGCATATTGGGCAATCAAGAAATTGAACATAGATTGGAAGCTGGCAGGAAAAAAGCAGTTGTTACACATCGAGTTGGAAGAGTTAAGGTATGATGCTTATGAAAATGCCAAGTTATATAAAGAAAGGGCTAAGAAGTGACATGATGTCCATATCAAGAATAAGGAATTTAAGAGTGGGGTTTTAGTACTTTTATTTAACTCAAGACTTCGACTATTTCTCGGAAAACTTAAGTCAAGATGGATTGGGCCTTTCAAAATTCTTCAAGTGTTTCCTCATGGAGCTGTGGAGCTAGAAAATGATAATAGGGAAACATTCAAGTTCAATGGGCACTGTTGTAAACCATATTATGGAGGGACATATCCACAAGCGAGGGAAGTTATCTCTCTCCTATCTTCCACTTATTCATGAGTATATGCTGAATGGTCAAGCTAATGACCTTAACTTAGCATGTTTAATCTCTTGTGTTGTTTTTGTCTAGTTATTGTTTGAATCTTTGGTTTAATTATTTTCAAATTAAGATTGATTGATGTTCGTGTTGATCTTGTTTGGATTTTAATTTGTTTTCTTTCCAGAATTCTTGTTGATGATATTACCTTGATGTGTTTGTAGGTTTTGGAATTATTTAAGCTTGGAAGAAGGTTTGGAATTGTGAGGATCACCAATTCCCACATTCGTGGGAATTGCAGAGAAAGTTTATGAAGAGAAAACCAACGTTGGTGGGAATTGTGATGAATCCTCTCCAGAAAGTTTTTGGAGAGGAATCCCACGCTCGTGGGAATTATGGTGATTCCCACGCACGTGGGAATCCTCTCCAGAAAGTGTTTGGAGAGGAATCCCACGCTCGTGGGAATTATGGTGCTTCCCACGAACGGGGGAATCCTCTCCAGACAGTTCTGGAGAGGAATCCCAGCTCCTCGAAATTGTGGGAATTACCACAAGTGTGGGAATCCCACACCGGAGGGACACTTAAGTTTCCTCCTATTTTTTCTCATACCCTATCTTCAAAATTTTCATACTCTCTCTCCTACCCATGAAATTCTCTCCTCTCACTCTTTAAAATTTTTCAATCTCCCATTAGATTCTTGGTATTTTTTCATTCCTTTCCATTAATCTACATTCCTTCACTCTTTTCATGCATCAATCATTCAAAAACATAAGGATTTAGGTGGGACTTTACTTTCTCTCTCTAAAATATGAATTTCACTCTTTCTATTTCATTTTTATAGATTTTCTTTGAACAATGACTTTGCCAAGGAAAATAAGGGTTAGACAACCGGTAGATGAGCTCCGTCTTCAAGTTTCCAACGAAGGGAAACCTAACTTAGCAGCCACCTATCGGGCCCCATTTTCTATTTACTTGGAAGAAAAAGTTACGCGTTTTCTTGAATTTAGGAGTAGAGCAATAGTTACTCCTAGGTATTTTGATTTTGACATGCTAGAAAACATAGGAGTGATACATCGACTTGAACAATTAACTGCGAATATAGGGTGGAATAGATTTGTTCGGTACGACCTGCCTAATTTTGCCATTATATCTTCAGAGTTTTTTTTTTCAATAGTTAGGTATAACTCTAAAATGGAATTGTTTTGGTTTAGGCTAGGTGGCAATGTTTTTAAACTCGATTACTCTGTCATACGTGAACTGTTTAACTTGTCGAATACAAAAGTTTTAGATGATCATCCCGATTTTAATGTAGATTCTTATTGGAACACTCTCACGGGTGAAACCTACGTTGATTTAGGTAATGTACCAAACTCTCTGATTAGGAGTTCTAAACATTTGTTGTTATATAAATTATGTGCCTGATTGTGTTCAACAAAACGGAAATCAATAAATGCTTAACCAAAGAGCTTTTCTTTTTATGGTGCATGGATAGAAAGATTAAAATCAACACTCCTTATAGGATTTTTCGAACATTAGTGAGTGTGATTACTAAAAAGAATACATTTTTTGGGATGGCCCATATTGCTTCTACTTTGGGTGCATTTTATAATGTTAATATGAAGAATCTGTATATTGCTCCCCACGACTTATTTAATATAGTTTATTTGAGACGTGCTGAGATTGTGGAAGTCCAATATATGGAACTTCGTAATCCTTAGACGCGTACTGTAGTGAGGAGATAGCGGTAGTAGAGGAACTAGGGAACTAGTGGTGACTGATCGATATCAATCGATTCTTGACAAAATAGTCACAAATAAACAATAGATGACCTCTTAGCTTGATGAACTTGACACTAAAATGCGGTAGGTTCACAAGGAGCAATGTAGTTTGAAGAGAAGGTTCCTCAACTTCTGTCGGAGGAACAATTTTGAAGCTTCTACACCGTCACCATCACCACCATCGTCAAAATAAGCTTTCTTATCCTTTAAATTTTTTTATGTCTTGTGTGTAATTGCGTGTCTTTTCATGTGTATTTGGTTTCATAATATTTGTTTATGTGTTATGTCTTTTGTTTAGTTCTATTTTCTTTAATTTTGGTTTGACTTCAGTATCTTCTGTTTGCTTTAATATCATTCATCTGTTTTAATTTATTTTGTTTGGTTTGTTTTCATTTTTGTATGGTTTGATGTCATTCCCCTTTACTTGGTTATTGACTTGTCACATTGAGGACAATATGATCTTTAAGTGTGCGAAGGTGACATCAAAGGTCTTACTTGCATTTTTTCTTTTACATTGTGTTGAATAGGATGCATGTTTAGGCATTTTGTATGTGCTTTGTGTTAGCAATGGAACTGCATTTGAGTCATTCAGATAAATATTGCCATAATATTATGTTATGTAGTTGGAATTAGATTGAATGCATGAATGAACTCGGATTAGGCTACTTGAGTAGAAAGTGAACCATATAGAGTGATGAAAAGTAGTTGGTTACATAAGCTTAGT
>JANQBM010691527.1:0-15186 GCA_025594535.1 Erythroxylum domingense | reverse complement strand
AACTGACGCCTGAAGGACTGCCACCAATGCCCTGGTGTTCTTCCTGTCACATTCTTGTAATTTGAGTTGATTCCATGAAGAAATTCTCCTAGCACCATTGTGTTAACAAACACTGAACTAATTCTTGTCAAATAGTAAGTACTGAAATACGTTAATTGTTATGGCCTTGGAATTTTAACCTGTTGTATGATGGATTCAGGAATTATAAATCATTCTTAAAAGCATATTACTTTCATTAGCTTTGCCTATTTGAACCACTAGGAAGAATTTGCTTCATTTTGAATGCAAATTAATCCATCAATGGTTCATACTTAATTAGATTATTTAAGCCTATTGACTTAAAACCTTATTTGTTCAATTTTAATCTTAGAACGAATTTTATAGTAGCTGATGATATATGATTATTATATATATATATATATATATATATATATGGTGAGATTGAGCATATTGAAATCAGTGTAAACTTGCAAAATCCTTTATATTGTAGTATTAAATCATAAAATTTATAAGTATCTATAAATACAAACTTCCACTAAACTAATATATCTTCAAATGATAACAACTATATGAGCAGTGTGTTTATAAAAGACCTTGGGTAGTGGACCTTTAGTTAGAGGATATGTAATCATAGAGTTTGTCCCAATATGTTCTATAGACACTTATTACTATGAATTCTTTCTTTAACAACTACAATGTTATTATCAATTTGCTTAGCACTCTTTCAAAAAATAATTTTTTAGTAAGCCTGTAGATAGAACCTAAATTGGATTCACGACTATTTTTGCATCTTGCGAAATTGAAGCTAGAATATCTAATGATCTTTAATTGACTCGATCTCTTTAGTGAGAGCATTTAGTCTTTTGTTCTCTTTAGATACTACATAATCCTTTTGGTTGCATTTCAATGATCCTTTCTTAGATTGCTCAAAATATCTATCCTACATTCCAACAATGTATGTAACATCTGGATGCATTCATAACTAAAGCATATATTAGTCTTCTTATAGTTAAAGCATAAGGAATCTTTTGCATTTCTTTAATTTCTTAATCATTCTTGAAGTATTGAGACTAAATTTGTCTTCTTTAACAACAAGAATATCACTTAATTTACTATCTTGCATGTCAAATCTCATAAGTATCTTTTCGATATAGCTTTTTTGAAATACTTAAGAATACATGAGACCAATCTCAATATATTTGAATCCCTAATACAAAAGAAGCATATTAAAATCTTTCATCTCGATTTATGTAATAAGCCTCTATCTTTGCTAGTTAACGGTATTTGTAATAAAGTATGTGTTATCTAGCGCAAGTATAAAGTTAACATTGGATAATGTGGTAGCAAAAGTATTCACTAAATGGAGAACAAAAATAAATAAAGCAATATAGTTACAATTAAAATTTGAATGCAATATAATGAACAAATTTAAATAATGTAACCTCATTATAAGATACCCAGTGTAAAATTGAAATTTAGTCTTTAGACACAAATATCAATATATAAGTAGTACTCTTGATATAGTGATCAAACATTAATAATAAGTTTTTGTTAAAAAAAAAAGCTTTTTTGGACTAATTTATAGTTTACATGGAAAGTTGAATAATTTATAGTTTATAAAACGATGACCAAGATGATCATCATATATGAAGTTACAGTTTTGTCTCAAATGTTTTATTACCATAAGATCATTTTGCCATATAAGCTCTTTTTCCTTTGTATTTTAAGGGCACTTGGGCAATTTTAGACTTCATCCTCACTCTGATAAAAGAGCTTTAACCCTCAAAATAGTCCTTTTCTCAAAGATAATTGACACCATCGTTTGAAACAATGAGAAAACAGATTAAGAAAAAAAAAATCCAAAGTGTCACCATCAGCAACCTAATTTAATGGGATGTGGCTATTAGTGGAAGTCCTAAAGGGAAACTCTAACTCTTCCCTTGTATCAAATCACTATTATCAGTTACAGAAAATTTGAACCTGAAAAGAAAGTTCACGTTAAAGTCAAAATCCCAAATTGAAAAAGTGCATTAGAAAAGTTCCTGGAGTGCACTCCAGTGGCATTATGGGCATGACCAACATAACGGCTGCCATTCTCATTACCAACACGCAAGTCTTTTCTCGGTTTCATGTCACTTGCCTTCTTATCTTCATTTAGTTGATTATACATCATAAGATTCTGCATTATCCTTCTTTTTCTCCTATTAGGTGATTGCAACATCAAGAACCCGTATGTGTAAAAGGAAGATTTCAAGGATTAAACTGACTGATTTTGAACATGGGGTTCATCAGATGTTCTTCATAATTCTGCAACCTGATTAATTACAGGGTTTGTTGTTTGCTTCATTTCCATGCAACTAAAAAACTTTGAGAACTACTATATATGAAGATATCACAGTAGTCCAATTCTTATTTTGAAGAAACAATAAGAATGGGGTAAATTCATGAGATCTAACTCAAGAAAGCTTCAATTAATTCAATAAGAATGTTCCGATCTAATATACATGAACTCAAGCAACATACAAAGGCAAGCCCGCTTTCATGGTCTCCACAACAAGGCTAATAATTCATATCACACGTACGAGTGGCTTGACGTAATGGTTGATTTGATTGCTCCATAATGTGATTAAACCCCTCACTATTAGTCACTTGTTCTTATACGAGCATTAGCACGTAAGG
This sequence comes from Erythroxylum domingense, assembly GCA_025594535.1. Lineage (NCBI taxonomy): Eukaryota > Viridiplantae > Streptophyta > Magnoliopsida > Malpighiales > Erythroxylaceae > Erythroxylum > Erythroxylum domingense. The sequence continues at coordinate 12,507 of JANQBM010691527.1, read as the reverse complement.
AATACAAAAAATTGTCCTTAGAATATAATTAATTACAACATTACTTCAAAAAAAAAATTAATTACAACATATATTTTGAATTTTCAATTAAAAAAATTATACAAAATGATTATGGGTGTCTCGCTTCAGTGTCATATATAGTCAAATAACATCAACTTCAATTTTAGAGTAAAACATTATCAAATTTGTATAAATAAAAATATTTTCAACACTAAAGTATATAATATTTGGTTAATATTGTGTGCATGATCTCGATTAATTTTTACTTAATTCTAATTAATCTTATCGTGCAGCAAATTTTCTTAATTGTCAGAGGTTTACAAGACACGTTGTTAGCTAAGAGGAAGTTCATCTTAGGAAGAAACAAATAGGGATTAGCTGGTTAAAGAGAAGTAAAGTCCTACTTGTTAAAAAAAGTCTAGTCGAACCCTAGGAAAAAGAAGGTAACGTGGGCATTCATTTAAAGAGGAGAACGTTCACTCAAAGGAAGAAGGAAGAAAAACAAGAGAAGATAAAAGGATCGTAAGCTGGACTTGCAACCTGAAGTAGAGATATTAGAGAAGAATTTATCAACTCTTAGTCGGTGTGAAGCAGAGAACAATTCCCTAGCAGTGATGGATTCCATCTTCTATTTGTAGTTTGAGTAATTGATAATTGCTTAGTTTTAGTATAATGAATTTCGTTTACAACGGACTGGTTATTTCCAATGTTTTAAAAACTGGACTGAAAGTTAAACCAAGAAGATAAGAAATTTAAGGTTCAAAAGGTTTAATTGATGTTAAATCGTTATAAAATCGACTAAATATTAAATAAAATTAAATAATTTAGAATATGATTGAAAGAGATTATCCTTATCAGTTAAAGAATTTGAAGTTTAATTTAAAAAAGAAATTATTAAATAAAAATTAATTGATTTATTTTAATTTATAAAAACTTATTAATTTACGAAAAATTGATTAATTAATTAATTAATTAATCATTTTTAATAATAAGATTTATTACAGTAAATTAAATTGAAAATTGAATCGAAATGTGAACAATTCAAAGTTTTTACGATTGAATCGATCGACTCAGTTAAATTTCTAAATCATCGGCTTTTTTTGTTTCCATGAATTAGACAATAAAATTAGGGTTGCTGTAGATATTGACTTTGACTGTGATTTTAACTTTTTTTATGACATTACTAGAGATGTCAATGGGTTGGCTCGACCCGGATTGCCTTCTCCCATGGTAGCCCGCGCGAGCCGGGATCGACCAACCCGTGGCTAGACCCGTCGGCGAGTTGACCGGCCCATGGCTCGAGCTATGGCTCACCGGACCAGCCCTCCCATTTATTTTTTAAAAAAATTTAAAACAAAATTGTTTCGAGAAAAATGAGCCACCCTTAGACATTACTATCTTAAGATTGATTTTGATTAATTATTTGATTGATGATCATTGGTTAATAACTAATGAAACCAATAAAGTATAGCTTGTGATTAGTGAAAAGAATGTCAAAGTACAAAACCATTCCCATATGGTAGTTGCATCGTAATTAATTAAATTAGAGCTTTTCATAAAGCTTTATATATTCATATTGTATCTCTTAAATGAACATTAGTATCAATTGCATTAGAAAAAGTAGTCATCCTATTTTATAATTATATCCAAAATTACAAATTTAAAAATATAATTATATAATTCATTACATTAACTTAGAACTATAAAAATATTTATGTATCGACAACACATTTAGTTAGAATCCTACTTTGGGGCTTGGACTGATTTTTAAATTGAATACTAAATTTTTAATGTGCTGTATAGTTTATCATTATTAATTAAAAAATTAAGAACCACGTACAATGTTTAAAACTCATTTGAGAGGTTAATTTAAATCTTACTTTGTGGTTGGATTGTAATATCAAATGATTTACGGTTCAGTTAGTTTAACTGTAAAAATTTTGAATCGTTTAACTTTCTAGTTAGATTAACTTTAATAATTCTTGTTACTAAAAACTAATCAGATTATTAATTAATCGGTTCATTTTCATAAACTAATATATTCTTATAAACTAAAATAAATCAATTAATTTTCATTTAACAATCTCTTTTTTTCAATTAAACTTAAATTATTTGATAAATAAGGATAATTTCTTTCATTTTTTCAATTTTTTTAATTTTATTCAAAATTTTAGCAGGTTTTATAATGGTCTAATACTGATTGAATTTTTTAAACTTTAAACTTCTTGTATTATCTCAGTTTTTAAAACATCGGTATAATCTTATTTGATTAATGGGACAATAGGTTTAAATTTTGAAATTAATTAAGATTGTCCAAAGCTCTCTCAACTCGACAACTGTTTAAACAAACAAAATCAACATCTCAAGTAAATATCACACCAGGATTCATGCGTACAGAGACCAACTTCAACATCAATCCATTTGCATCCCACCAACAATACATTTCATATGGTCCAACATATTCCCTTGAAAAATCAATTACTTGTAAGAGAAAATGCAAAGAAGGAGAAAAAGACACTTAGGTTTTGTGATATGCATGTGATTGAATCATCAAAAACACACCACTCGATTTCCATGTATACTTTTATTTCTTCACCAGTATCCCAATAGCTATGATTAACTATTTATATGGATTGTCTCCAATCTACACAACATTATCTAATATGTTGACAATTCGGTAAAGCTGAGGCAAATCACATCAAATTATCAATAATTAATCAAAGTCTCGTGCACCACAAGTGGCTTCGGTGTCAAGACTTCTTGTTGCTATTGTACTTTGTTTAAAGCGACTTTTCCTGTATCATAGATTGATTGGTTTAACTAGTGATACATCTCTTATGCATAAGGTTAATTTATGTAGTTTTGAACCACAACTGCATGTACACGTAGAGCATTGCTCTACTTGGTTGTATCATAAACTACAATTACAAGTGTGTATAATTGGATTACCTAATTAATTATTCATGTGGATCTCATTTGTTTGCAATATTTAATCACTCTAGGCGGATTTAATAATTAAGGTCTTCCTATAGATCATCTTTTGATTAAAAGATGATCAAGCCAACCTGAAATTGTTTGATCAAAAGCTTGTTTGCTTTACAAAGAAAAAGAATTGAATCGGAAAAATATCAAGCTTGTTGACGGTAAGTTTCTATATGGTGCGTCTTGCAGATTGAAAACTTTACAATTATATAATACTTGTTTTTTTTTAAACGAAGAAACTCATAACTGCTATTTTTTAGATGCGCATTACATAAATCTTCGAATTGACGCAATAGCCTGTAAATTACGTAAACCGGGTACTCCGCACTAGGCAAGTCCTGTATGACATGCTCGATCGAGAATGCAAATGTAGGGAAATTTGAACATAAGACTTTTTAGTCCTATGCCTCCATTCCACCAACTCGATCACCCCTTAAGAGACACGCGGGTTATACATTCTTAAAGCCTAAATTATGAAATGTATTTTAGTTTCGTTCTTTCAGTTACTCTATTCCAACTTTATTTCATTAAATCTCATTCATACATTTACGTATGATCTACGTAAATATGTGAATGAGATTTAATAAAACATGATAGGAACACCATAATCGAAACAGGAGATCTCTTCCCCTCAATTTCTATGTATGCCTTTATTTCTTCACCAGTATCCCAATTGCTATGATTAACTATTTATATGGATTGTCTCCAATCTACACAACATTATCTAATATGTTGACAATTCGGTAAAGCTGAGGCAAATCACATCAAATTATCAATAATTAATCAAAGTCTCGTGCACCACAAGTGGCTTCGGTGTCAAGACTTCTTGTTGCTATTGTACTTTGTTTAAAGCGACTTTTCCTGTATCATAGATTGATTGGTTTAACTAGTGATACATCTCTTATGCATAAGGTTAATTTATGTAGTTTTGAACCACAACTGCATGTACACGTAGAGCATTGCTCTACTTGGTTGTATCATAAACTACAATTACAAGTGTGTATAATTGGATTACCTAATTAATTATTCATGTGGATCTCATTTTTTTGCAATATTTAATCACTCCAGGCGTATTTAATAGTTAACTTGTTCCTGTAGATCATCTTTTGTTTAATAAAAGACGATCAAGCCAAACTGTAATTTTTCATCATCATCACATCTAGTCCGAGTCTCATATTAATGTGGAGTTTGAAAAGGTCTAATAATTTACAGCCTTACTTTTATAAGTCTAATAGTTTACAGCCTTACTTCTATAAAGTAGATATGTTATTTTCGGTAGACTCACATGCAAATGTAACAATGAAAAAAAAAAGTACGTAATATAGTAGTAATACAACAAAAAATTTCAAATAAGTGATGGAGGTTTAAAAAGTAAATAAATAAAACTAAAATAAATAAATAATTCATTTATTTTATTCAAATAAACATAAAAGATGCCATAAAATAACTAAATACATTAAAAAACTAAATACTTAGAATAAAGCAATGATAAATAATTAAAATAAAATAATAACTTCAAAAAAATAAATAAATAAATAAAATAAAAATGTAGCAACATAATAACAGTTTATTAAAAAGAAGTCCAACTTATCAACAAGATGTACTTGTCAAGAAATTCAAATATAAAACAAAACTTGCAAACAATCATAATAAAATTGCATTCGAGAGTTAAAAGTAAGTAGTCATAATGTATATAGCAAGAAAGATAAAACAATTAGAAGATGATAGATATATCGTTAATAAAGTCTTTACAAACACAAAACTTGATATTAGGAGTAGGACTAGAATCAGAGACGATCACACTTCTAGAACTTGGAAAACTCTACCTCACCACCAACTTTTTGATCAAAAGCTTGTTTGCTTTACAAAGAAAAGAATTGAATTGGATATATATCGAGCTTGTTGAAGGTAAGTTCCTATATGGTGCATCGTGCAGATTGAAAACTTTCCAATTATATAATACTCGGGTTGTACATTCTTGAACCCTAAATTATGAAAGTGTACTTTAGTTTCCTTCTTATCATCTTGTAGTTAGATATGTAATGTAATTTGAGTAATCAATTTTTTTTACCACTAATCAAACACAAACAATGCATATCAAACCTAAGATTTTATAGCAAACAGCAATCCATCAGAATTTGCTTACAAGTAACTCAAAATTAAATTTATTTATCACTAAATCTATTTAGTGAAATTCTTTTTATATAGTTAATTTAATAAATTTATCTTTCTTTCTATAATAATTTTTTTTCAATGAAATATATTAATTTTCTCGCTAAATCTATGTTCTTTCGACAGAGTTATCTCGCACTCTCATGTATTCTCTACCTACCCTCTTGTGTCGATTTTAGATACTGATATCATTTTGTTGAAGGTCATTTGAGATTTTCTTGAAAATATGATATGGGTTATTTCGATGCCGTATAGCCTGGTACTCAAACATTGCTTGGGGGCATTTTCTCAAACAAAGCGTGCAATAAATTAATAGTTAATTTACAAACCGAGTTTTTGGTGTTTTGATGTGGATATTAGGTCTTCAACTAAGGGGTGGTAGCTGAACTAAAAGAAGAGGAAGCACATGGCCATGACAAAGCCGTATCAGCATACATGTAAACTCCTTGATGAAAAGTCATAAAAACTAACTCCATACAAGTTGGATAATTATGACCAAAACCTAACATACGAAAAAGAAAAAATAAAATCATACTATATAACCCTCACATGTTTATAGCCACGAGTGCACGAAAAGAAATTCAATTCAATGGCTTTGATTAATGTAATAACCATCTTTAATTTGAATAGATTAATTTATTATAAGGTTTCTAAGACAAAATTACGCCATTAGAAATTTGGAAAAAAAAAAGTATTTGGAGCAAAACCAAAAAATGCAACCAAGTTATTCTAGATATACTCCCATTGACTAGGTTTTAATTACAAGTCTATTTAACGGTGGACAAGTCTATTTAACGGTGGAGATGATTTTAGATTACTAAGTAATTAGGAACAGAATTATGAAACTCGAACATTGGTTATTATTGTATGCTATTGAACCTCTCTAAGTTTCGTATATTACTGAAATTTTTATTAAATTATGATTTTAGATTACTGAATAATTAGGAACGGAATTATGAAACTCAAACACTAGTTATCATTGAGTATTATTGAACTTCTCTAAACTTCGTATATTGCCAAAATTTTTATTAAATTATTGTTATTATTGTATGAAACTCGAAAACTAAATCTGCATTGCCCTTTGCTTCACTGAGTCTAATTAACACTAATTTCATCTCATGTTGGTATAAGCAAGGAAAGAAAGGAAGTGGTCAAGCTCAAACTCAACTCTAATTAATCTTGATTAAAGGTTGTAGCTTATACCTTTACAACAAAGATAGGAAACTCATCATTTGATATTAGTTAGAACTAATAAAAAATGGTAGGCTCGTAGCTGCACATCATATCATTCTATGCCAAATTGGCTTAAATCATGTTCGATTCCCCCAAATTCCGGTTGTCTCATGAAAAAGAAAATGGTTTGAGACCCCAGAGATCCGTGAACCAGCTGCTGACTTTATAGACAAAACTGCTCACTCTTGACTTTGTCTTTTGCCATTTACTTTTCACATTGTTCAAAATTCAGCTATTCCATTAATGTAATCACGTCAATTTTGCTTTCAACGAATGCAAATTCTATGGCCTTATCCGCTTCGTCACGATCTAATCTAATCGTGTAGAAGAAAATTCTCTTCTTAGGGTAAATATTAAATATTGTCATTAAATAGTTGAAGGAATTAAAATTATTATCTTAAAAAAGCAATTGTAAATATTTAAGTCAATGTTTTAAAAATCAAACAAAAGGTTAAGTCAGTAAGACAAAAAATTTAAAGATTAAAATATTCAACCTGTATTGGATCATCATAAAATCGACTAAAAATTAAATAAAATTAAAATTTTTAAATATGATTGAAATAGATTATCTTTACTTATCAAACAATTTAAAGTTTAATTAAAAAAATATTTTAAAATAAAATTAATTGATTTATTTTAATTTATAAAAAATTATTAATTTATAAAAATTGACTGATTAATTAATAAATTATTAATTTTTAAAAATAAAAACTATTAAAATAAATCAAACCAAAAAGTTAAAAAAAGAATCGAAAAATTAAACTGGTTATATTTTTTAATCACGATTTAAGTTGTTTGCACTCTTCGCTAGGTTGCATTATCTTGCAAAACCTCTCTTAAGCCACTCCTCATTCATCCCCCACCCTTTTCCTCACTTATCTCTATCACTCTCTAATTATGACAACAGCCATTCATGTTGATTGTTGGAGGTGTGTCTCGAGTGAAGACAAACCTCCAACTCACAATTGCAGAAGTATGTAGCAGATGCCACAATGCACTCCCCATTTATTATACCATAAATCATCAAACATCATCACCAATCATAGCCTGCAAACTACAGCTATCACTTGAAACAAAAACCAGAAACACGATGTTCATAAACTGTTATATACATCGATCATTAAACAATTCGAACCCATTATTTTCACTTTCTGCTTTTTGATTTTTATTTGTCTTACAATTACAAGAGTCTTCATACATGAAACACTTCTTAAACTTTGAAGTGTAAACAACAGAAAAGAAGAAAAAGAATTAGAGGGCTTGACAGCTTGACATAATTCAGAAATGAGACTTGATCGATTTCCTTTCCCTTTTTGTCTTCTAATAAATGTGCTCTATCCCAGATTAGTCATACCATAAATAGATAATTATAATTATATCGTCTTAAGTCTCCAAAAACCCCGTCATTCTGAGAATAGAATTTCTGACTTGGCTCAAATCTCTTCCTTTTAAAGTCCTACCGTTGCCGGTGCAAACAGAAAACGCCATCTTTCCAGCAATCCGCCGCCCCATAATAACGTGGGGCGGAACCAACTCTCCTCCATCGTACTCATCTTCAAACTCAACCCCATCTGCAAACTGGAAGATCGGGATATTTACCGGCACTGTACTCGACTTCTTTGGCTTCTTTGTTTTCTTGCTCTTCCTGCTGTTATACGACACGCGTGAGCTGGGCGCTAACATATCCATTTCTTGGAGGTTGAAGCAGTAGGCGCTGTTGTTGTTGTTGTTGTCATCGTCGTCGTCGTCTCGATGTTGGTCGGAAAATATTACCTCGGATTCCTCAAACTCTTGATCAGCCATGTAAAGAACTGCTAATTAAGCAGAAAAAAATGTTTTTCGGTATTGGTTATCGGGTAACGGAACAGGTTAAGAGAAGGTTGGAGGATGAGAAGGGTGGTGAGATTTATAGGAAGGATTTGTAAATGGTAGCGAGTACACCATTGATTGTTTGTGATGGCGTCACTATAAAGACATTTGAGTGTGGTCCCAGCTATTCTCCATCTAACAAATGTTCTTTAAGTGTTGCTTCTTTGTCTATCTAGCTAGGTACCTATCTATCTCTTACAAGGGTTAATTACTTTGAGTGGTCATTTGGTTCTTAGCATGTAAAAGTTGTGGTGTGGAGTTTGTTCTCCTTCTTCCCCCTTTGTTTGTGTGTTCGTGTAGTTTATTAGTCGCCTGCCTGATAACCAGCTCCTTTCCTTGGGGCTTACGGCTCTTTTGCTTCTGTAGCTTGTATTTTGACTTGGAAATTTTGGACACTTGCGAATTTAGTTGAGTTTGGCATTTCACATAGCTTTCTTGAGATAAATGTGTTTCATGCATCTGTAGCTTTTGAAGCTTGTTTAACTTCAGGAATCTGGTTGACTTCGAGATTTAGCATATCATTATTGGGATGAATGAAGAAAATATTCCCAATTCTTCAATAAATTTAGGAAGATTGTGTTATAGTTTCAATATGGAATCATTTTAAAGATAATTTTTCTAGATTTAAATAATTTTAAATGTAATTGAAAGAGATTGTTCTTATTTATCGAAAAACTTGAAGTTTAATTGAAAAAAAAATTAAATATAAATTAATTGATTTAAATTAATTTATAAGAACTTATTAATTTACAATAACTGATCGATTAATTAATAAATTGATCGGTTTTTAACAACAAGAGTTATTAAATTAAATCAAACCAGAAAATGGAAATCTTCACCTAAAAATTGGACGGTTCAAAGTTTTTAATTAAAGTCAAATTTGACACCGAATGGGTTGAATCTTTTAATCAATAATTTTATCAAATTCATTTGGTTTTAATTGAATCTTTACTCTTGAGATGATATATTGCAATGTTTATCCTTTAATGATTCGATTTATTATTTTAATGTGGACATACACATCATTTTGTTAAATTTTCAAGTCTAGTGATGGCAATAATAGCCCTGTTAGGTCCATTTTTGGCCTGAGTTGGGTGAACCACCGGTTAAGTTTTTCCGAAATGATGTCGTTTCAAAATTTTTTTCCTTTAAAAAATAAATGACGAATCGGTCAGCCCGCGAGTGGGTAGAATTGCGGGCCAGCCCATCCCTGCCCGCAGGGCCATAGGCTAACGACTGGCTACTATAGCTCTCGACCAAGCTCAACCTGACTTATTGACATGCCTATTCAGGTCATTTATTAACAAGTCTTTTTTTTTATGCTTTCAAGTTGATTGTTATCATTGGTAGGTAAGAACTGAATATGAAAATGAGAATTAAGTTATCTTGGGGACTAGATTGACTTATTACTTAACTGCTTAAACCTATCATTAGCAATCGATGAAGACATGATTCACACAAATGGCGGTTTAAAGAATTTCATGAGGCGTTGCCTACTTCTAATTGGTTTAACTCTTGATTTAGGAGGCTAGCTAATAAATGCATCGTTAGCTAACAACTCTTGAGTTACAACTGTTTAGTAGTTAGTGAAATGGTAGTTAAGGTTTCATTAATTAAAGATGTTTCTCGCAATTAAAGATGTTTCATTAATTAAAGATGTTTCAATATGATTAAAATATATTGTTCTTAACAATAGAGGACAAAAAAAAAAAGATTAAATAAAAAATGTGGACGATTTAAACGAAATTGGACTCATGTTAACAATAGAGGTCCCACACGTAATTTAGAACTCATTGGCAAAATGGGTTGCTTTGTAGTAATAATCAAGGTACTGAAAGCTGTAAGATTCTCCCAATGATTGGGGTGTAGTGTAGGTGTTCCCAAAGAAGGAAGTGAAAATTGCTTCTCCTCAAAGCTATCAACAGTTAATTAAATACTTAGAATTATTATTATAAAATAAAAAACCAGCTCAGTTGGCCGCGTCCGGCGGCTCATGCTCCGCTTCGGTGGGGTTGGCGGTGGTGGGACGATGCACTGCTAATCAGTGGTGATATAAGAAGAAAGGCAAGCCACGTGGTGGATGACGTCACGAACAGAATGTCCAATTAATTCATGCCTGGTGGTGCCACGTAGCACCATTTGCCTAATGTTGTAGGTCTCGCTCCGCACAGGTTCTTGTTAGTTTTAAAGTTACGTGAACATGACATGCTGTACTATTATTAGAAGCAAACAATCAACTGGGAGGCTACTTATGTTGGCTAATTTGTTTCTTATATAGATAATTCCACAATTAGGCATTGTCATTCAAATGATAATAGGGGTGACAAATATAATCCGATCTATTTTGCCCAACCGAACTTAACCTATTTTCAGCATAAGTTGATCGGACTATATGTAAAAATTGCTTGGTTATAACACGAGTTTGGCCTGTGACTTGACAGGAAGATATAAAATGACGTCATTTTTTTATTTTTTAGAAAACTCAACCCGTCGGTAATTTTTTACTATTATTCTTATTATATTATTATTTTTGTGACAACAATTATTAAAAATTTAAACGACTATTTTCTTTTATTTTTGATAATGACATATGATTAGAATATTTTATAATTAATTTAATGCATATTAATATTATTTTATTTTATAAAATGGAAAGCATAAATTATCATTCACATAAATAAAGAAGGGATTTTATTTATCAAAGCATCGGATCCAAATTTGAAAACTTTCTAACTAATATTTTTTAGCTTTTTGAAGATATAATTAAGAAAAATGAATGAGTGTAGTTAATATAAATGTTTTAAAAAATCAGGCTTGGAAGTTAAATCGGTAAAATAAGAAGTTTAAGATTTAAAAGGTTTAATCGATATTAGACCCTCATAAAATTGACTAAAGATTGAATAAAATTAAAAATTTTGAAATATGATTAAAATAGATTGCTCCTATCCATCGAATAATTTGAAGTTTAATTAAAAATTATTAAATAAAAATTAATTGATTTATTTGGTTTTATTAATTAATAAAAATTAATCAATTAATTAATAAATTGATCGGTTTTTAACAACAAGAGTTATTATAGTAAATCGAATAGGAAAATTAAAAATTGAACCAAAAAGTTGAAGGGGTCAAGATTTTTATACTTGAATTAGCAAGTTAAAAATCGAACTGAAAAGTTGAACGGATCAAGATTTTTATAATTGAACCGGCCAATTTGATTGAGTTTTTTAATCATTGATTAATATTATAAAAATTGACCCAAAGAAAAGTTTTTATTTGGTGAGATTATTGTTAGATATTTTTTTTGTGGGGTTGTTATTATATGTTTTCTTTAGTATTTTGTAACGGTTAAAAAATTTAACCAGTTTGATCGATTCAATCGTAAAAAATTTGAACAGTTTAATTTTCAATTTTTTTGTTTAATTTATTTTAATAATTATTGTTATTAAAAATGAATTATTTTTTAATTAATCGGTTAATTTTTATAAATTAATAAATTTTTATAAATTAAAATAAATAAGTGATTTCTTCATTAATCATTAAGAATTGGGCCGACCGAAAGGGCATATCATGCATAACTGTGCGAGCGTGTGCTTCCCTTATTTGGGCACTTATCTTACATCTTCCACTTTCCACGATAATGACTCCCCACGGAATTCTGATTGAACAGGTCACTGTTTTTGTAGTTTTCTACTTGCATGTTCAACACGACTTCCTGTATAAACAATGATGATTGGGACACTGACCTCAATCTCATCCACTCTCCTGACAATTACTCATCATATACAAGAATAAGACATCCAACGAATATCCACGAAAGACATGAAAATTTTGAAGTATGTACGAAAAGTGATGAAAATAGGAGAAAGATCAGTATCTCCTCCAAGGGTGCTTGACGTACATGTACTCTTCTAAAATATATAAGTACTGAACACAAACACTTATTTCCTCACCAATGTTTCTTGCATGTACCATGACCAGATATCCATCATACCAAAAGCTTGCAATGAATGATAATGACTTCATTCTCATCTCCAATTCGTGTGGTTCAATCATCGTTCGTCAAAATCTTTTCTGTCACGTAACAGATTCTTTGAGGTATTTAGGATAACAACAATAACATTTAATGAAGATTTTGTTAAAACACTTATCTTTATCTAACAAAGAAGTGTATGATATTAAGTGAAAATTCAGTGTATTCAAATTGTCCTCATGTAAACCTTAATCTTATGTTATTTAAATTTTATTTCTCAT
>JANQBM010690769.1:0-15192 GCA_025594535.1 Erythroxylum domingense | reverse complement strand
CATGTGATGTGGTAATTTACCACATCTGGACCCGTTTCTTTGGTCCGACCCGTTCTCTGGAAACGGGATGTTACAAACACAAACTTGGTAGTTCCAAAACATAAACGTATTCTAGAAGATTTTGGAACTACCATGTAGATATCTGAGAATCCACTTCACAGCATCCCAATGTTTCTTACCAGGATTTGAAAGGAATCTAATCACTACTCTAACTATGTGTGCAATATCTGGCCATGTACATACCATAGCGTACATCCATCTTCTAACTGCAGAAGCATAAGAGACTTTCATCATCTCTTCCTTCTCTTCTTCTATTAAATCGCATTATTTAGTACTCAACCTAAAGTGATTAGCAAAACTAACCGCTTTAGCTTTATTCATGTTGAACCTTTGAAGTACTTTCTCATTGTACTTTTCTTATGATAATCATAATTTCTTGGCGCCTGTCTCTAATAATTGTTATGCCAAGAATTTGTTTTGCTAGCCCCAAGTCTTTCATGGCAAAAGGCTTGCTTAACTGCTTCTTCAAACTATTAGTCATGTTAATATTTTGACCAAAAATCAACATATCATTAACATAAAGTAAAAGGATAATGAAATCATCACCAGAGAATTTCTGTACAAAAACACAATGATCTGAAGTAGTCTTCTTATAGCCTTGCTCCCTCATAACTGTTTCAAACTTCTTATGCCACTGTCTCGATGCTTGTTTTAAACTATAAAGGCTTTTCATCAATCTACACACATAGTCCTCTTTTCCTTTTTCCTTGAAATCCTATGGTTGCTCCATATTTATCTTTTCTTCCAAATCTCCAAGAAGAAATCCTGACCACCAATTGCTCGATTTCTAAGTCCAGAGTTGTTGCTAAACCAAACATTGTACGGATGGATGCCATTTTAACAATTGGTGAAAATATCTTGTTAAAATCAATATCTTTTCTTCGGTTGAATCCTTTAACAACTAATCTAGCTTTGAATCTTGGTTGAGGATTGTGCTCATCATGCTTGATCCTGAGCACCTACTTATTTTTCAAAGCTTTCTTGTCTTTTGACAACTTCAGTAGCTCAAAAGTTTTGTTCTTATGTAAGGACTTCATCTCATCTTGCATGGCTTCAAACTAATTCATCTTATGTTCATCTATCATAGCCTCTTGAAAAATCTCAGGTTCTCCCCATCAGTAACTAACATATACTGATCACTGAAGTATCTAATAGTGACTTACCTTACTCACGTAGATCTCCTTATCGGAACCTGAGTAGTCTCTGGTGCTAGTGGTTGATTGACTCTAAGTACACTAGGTCATCTTTAGTTTTTGGAAAATCCATTTTCACTTTGTCAAGATTTTCGATGGTTTGATCTTCGACAAATATAGCATCATGGCTCCAAATCAACTTCTTCTAGATTAGATCATAAACCCGATAATTGAATTGATCTTCTCTATAACCAATAAATATACACTGGTGTGTCTTGATGTCAAGCTTGGATCTCTCATCTTTAGGAATATGAACTTAAGCTTTACAACCAAAAACCTTTAGATGATCATAGGAAACATCCTTTCCAGACCATACTTTCTCCAAAACATTAGACTGTAAAGGAATGCATGATGAACTATTTAATACATAAAATACTGTGAATAGAACCTCACCCCAAAATATCTTAGGCAACTTTAAATGTGAGAGTAGGCATCTAACTCTCTCCATCAAAGTCCTGTTCATCCTCTCAACTAAACCATTCAATTACGATGTCTTAGGAGGAGTAGTCTGATGTCAAACACCATACTCTTTGTAATATACATCAAATGGTCTAGTGTACTCTCCACCATTGTCTGTTCAAATGCATTTTAACTTCTTCCCAGTTTGTCTTTCAACCGAGGCAAGAAATTGTTTGAAAACATCTAGTACTTTATCTTTAGTCTTTAATGTGTAATACCATGTCTTCTTAAAATGGTCATCAATGAAATTCATAAAGTATTGAGCACCACCTAGTGAATTTGGCATTGGACCACATAGATATGAGTGTACCAAACCAATATATTCTTCATTTTGAAAAGAGTGGAACTTTTGAAAGCAAATATATTTTGCTTTCCTGAAAAACAATCAGCACACCTGTTTAAATATACCTAGTCAACTCCAAATAATGCATTCTTTTTCACCAACTGAGTCATCCCCTTTTTGCTCATATAACTGAGTCTCCTGTGCCACAATTCAATTGCATTATCTTTCTCCACTGGATTCGCAACATCATTAGAGACCTTTGCCTGCATCATATACAACTTTGACCACTTCTTACCTTTGGCGATTACTAAGGAGTCTTTAGTAAGTTTCCATTTGCTGTCTTTGAAAGTGCTGCAAAAACCTTCGTCATCAAGTATACCAACTAAGATCAGATTTAGGTGAAGATCAGGAACATGTCTGATATCTTTCAGAGGCAGTCTCATGCCATTGTCTGTCTCTAAGTAAGTATCATCTTTTTCGATGATTTTAGCTAAACCACTATTTCCCATTTTATCGACATCAAAATCTCCTTCTGTATATGATGAGAATAGCTCTTTATATGATGTGGGGTGAATAATGACACCACTGTCACCTATCCAATTAAACTCACATGATGCACTATCACATCATTGTCATATGAGACGATATGAAAGTCACCAATGGTAGTAGCCGTCGATGCATGTTCATCATCACTGCTATCATCTTTCTTGAACTCTTTGCTTTTTTTCTTTTGTTCTTTGAACATTCGACATAACCTTTTGATGTGACCCTTCTTTTTGCAGTGATGGCACTCAATGTTTGCATATTTATTTGATCTTCCTCTGCTCTTATCTCTAAAACTTGGACCTCTAGATTCGCTCCTCCCCTTAAAACCTATGACTAGAACTTCTGACTGTCTTGAAGAGACTGAACTTTGTGATCTCTATCTCATCTCTTCATTAAGAATTCCACTTTTTACATATTCCATGTTAACAACACCATCAATTGCAGAAGGTGATTGAAATCTTCAAAGTCTCCCGAGACTCTGGCAAAGAGGTAAGTATGAAAAGGGCAAGTACTTTATCATTGAACTTTGTGCCCACTCCTAATAATTGATCCACAATCCTCTAAAATTCATTCAAATGATCTACTACAAAGGTACCTTCTTGATATTTTATCTGTACTAATTTTTAAAGATAAAATAACTTATTGTTACCGATTTTTAAGGCATATAACTCCTTGAGCTTCTCGCACAATGTTCGTGCGTGAGTCTCATTGCAGATATGATTATACACATTATCTTTAACAGATTGTCGAATAAAGCTACATACTTGCTCATGCTCAAATGCACACTCCTCGTTCTATTTATTTTTGGGTTTTGTTATGGTAAACACGGGTAAATGCAATTTTGTGATGAACATAAGATCTTTTATCTTGTTCTTCTATATGTAGTAGTTGGAACCATTGAGGCTAATCATCTTGCTTATTTTTGCCTCCATCTACAATGAGAAATGCTTTGACACAAAATCAAACCCGCTTTGATACCAATTATTGGAAAAATTTATGAATTAAATCCCATAGGAAAAATAAGCAAGAAAATAACACGTAGAAATTGAACGTGGTTCACCCTCTAATTTAGGCTACGCCCACTGGAAAAACTCCGAATAAAATTTTCATTAATGAAAATAACAGGTACATAGAGTGAAAAATAATACAATAAAATAGTGGCACTCACACAGAAGGTGTTTCTCAAATTTACTGTCCTTAGGATAATATCCTCACTATTTTGTCACTTACCTTTTTAAGAAAAACGTTTCCTAAAAATACCCAAAATCACTCTCTAACACAATACTTTAAACACTACCACATATACATATATTACAACGCTCATATGAAAGAGAGAGGGAGGGTCTTTATATAGAGGGTGGGAGGGTCTTTTTAAATATCTATGGCGGTACCATGTATGTCGATATCACCTTATACTTTTTTGTCTATTAACTCAGAATGCATCCATAGGAGCGGATTAGTCAATCCACTATGTTGTTCTAGCCCTTTGTGTCTATAACTTTACTTTTGGTGTGAAAGAAATCTCATATGATTCCACAACACAAGTTCTTCCAAAGAAACATTGAAATCCATAATCCTTCAAAAAGTCGGGGAGAACATTATGCTGCAAAACCTAACTCACAATGTTAACTCAAATACACTAGCATCACTGCACCTCTAATGACCGAGACATCCCCATCTTTAATATTCTAGCCTTTTGTTCTTAACATCTACCTTGTATTCCAAGGCTGTTAAGGGTACTCCCCTATAGTTTTATTCTTTTCTGTAAAACTCTTACCTCTTATTTGTTAATTTTGTTTTCCTTTTTCAAAAAAATATTCACGGCGATCAACACAGTCAAGATAGAGCCAGTTCACCAAAAGGATATGACGCTCAAGTAAGGGGAATGAACACGAGAAATACCAAAATTCTAATGCATATGGGATTAATCGAGACATGGAGAAATATATAAGTTACCTAACTGCAGTAGTCATACAGGAAAATAACGTGAATGCAGATGAGAAATTTGAAGTTATAGATCAGGTCGGCATCATTTCTAGTGACGCAAAGATGAATGTTGCAGTTCTTGAACAGGCATGTGATAGTCGAGGATTGAGGTGACTACTCATCAGGATTCTATAAACGATATATGTGAAGAAAACACAAATTTGATGATGACAGAATCAAAAATTGAAGAAAACAAGAATGATTGTGATTCTTGTTAAGTTCGTGAAAAGTTGGCCTTTAAAACTATTATACACAGGACATACTCATCGGCAAATGATTATTTAACAAATGTTGAATTCTAAGAGGAGAAAAGAACTTAACTTATGTCATATTGTGATCCTATCTCCAAATTGGATACTCAGTGTAAAGAAGGAAAGGATGCTGGGAATGGCTACAGAGAGGCAAAAGGAAAGCCCATTATAGTTACCAAACTTGAAATGCTTCCAACTGACCCACTTCTTGCTAATGGTCAGGATAATGAAGGAACCAAACAGAATTGCAAACTGGAGGAAGAAGAACCAATAGAGAAGCAAGTAACCGGAGAATAACACATTCATACATCAATACCATTACGAACAGTATCATGTGTACTAGAAACTCCAGCTTTTCTGCTCCTGCTTTAAGATCACCAGGAGGAAATGAGAATGCAACCTGATGATGCTAAAGGTAATGGAAAGTTAGCCATGGAATTGAAGCATGAGAGTTTTAGTGATTTATTTCTTACTACAGTTTCCACTTTTCCTGCACCAAGCTTCCCTGCATAAATCTTAATCTCTGTGGTTTGGTTATTCGGAGGTAGAAATCAAACCTTCAACCTCACCAAATTAGTGCAGTGAACAATGCAAAAGAGAAGATTTGGTGAAGGTACTAAGAAACAATCACGAGGCGCAAGAATGTGCAGATAGATTAAGCACTGAATCAAATCCTGATTCTCTAAACGTTCATGCTGAGTTACGGAAGTCTCCAAGCTTTGATTTTATGCTTCCAAAATAATTAAGAGATGAAGAATCTGAACAAAACTCTCTTTTGTACCAGGAAAATACTACAATTGAGTGAAGGAAATTTAACATGAAATTACAGATTAATTTCATGATTAATCAACACAATTAATTAACCCTAAGATTGCAACTTGATATATTCAATAATAATATGGATAAATACCTAGAAATTGTGGAACAATTGAATCCATTGTTGTTTTCTATGAAGCGATATGACAGAGACACAGAGGATTAGCTACTGCTATTCCAAACCTGATTTGAAAACCCGTACAGTTCTCAGTGGGCCGACTATATTTAAAGTTGGCTAGTAGTTGGGCCTCCTGTGCACTACAAAACATGGGCTAAGCCTACCCATCATAGCAAGCCCATGAACACAGGCCCAATGACACGTTAAAGGGAGAATTAACAAGCCCAATTATCTTGACATCAAATTAATTAGGGTTTATACAAAATTATGTTTATTATGCTAGTTCATAAAAATAATGAAAAAATTCTATCATTCTCCCACTTGGACAGCATAACTAACATCAATGAACAATAGAAGCAAATCCCCAAATTAATATAACAATTTGTGGCCATAATAAGATGTCAAAGTAGAGTCAATAATCTCTCAATCATAAGTCCAAAATGAGGTTACAAGTACCTCAATAGTATAGAAATATACCCGATATGATTACTGATAACATATATGCAAGATACTCATACCCCGATGACCTAAACAGAATGTGTCATAAGGAAATGCACACAAAATGGTGATTCGTTTGTGCAATTCCAAACAAAATGGCCCAAGCATCCACCCAAGATGCCAACTGAGATTTATCACAATATCTCAGAACAACAAAATGAGACTGGGTAGAAAATGTCTCAAACAAAATGCCATACAAATGTACAAAAATTTAAATGTATCTGTATAGTATATTAATAAAGTATATGACAATAACAATAATAGCAACAATTATAAGCAAAAGTCTCTAGACTGAATAACAAAATAGTCAAATACAATTTTTCTATCAAAAGTAACATAAAAGCCAGACTCCCACTAATCTAAGGCTTCAAAAGATCTAAATAGACCCATACGGTTTACATGATTCATAAAAGTCTTAAAAATTAAACCTTTAGTTAGAGGATCTGCCACCATAAGATCGGTAGGTATATGCTCTATACAGGTCTGAAACTCCTTAACCTTCTCTTTAACAAACATATTCTTTGTATCAAGATGCCTTGAACGCTTGGAGTTCTTGCATATTTGAGAGAAGCCCACCACAATAGAGTTATCACAATATATAGTTAGAGGTCTGGAAACACTCTCCACAAGATGAAGTTCAGAAATAAAATTCCTTAACCATATTGCCTGTCGAGTTGTTTCATAATAGGCCACATACTCTGCCTCCATAGTTGAAGTTATTGTAAGCGTTTGTTTAACACTTTTCCAAGATACAGCTCCTCTAGCAAGCATAAAGATATATCATGATGTGGATTTGTAATCATCAGGGCAACCACCATAATCAGAATCAGAATAACCTATCACCTCAAGGTGATCAGACATCCTGTAAGTGAGCATATGATCTTTAGTACCTTGTAGATACCTCAAAACTCGTTTCACAGCTTACCAATGACCTACACCAGGGTTGCTCAATTATCTCCCAAGTACACCAACAACAAAAGCAATATCAGGACGTGTACAAACTTGAGCATACATAAGACTACCAACAGCAGAAGCATATGGGACCTTTTCCATCTCTGACTTATCTTTATCATTTTGAGGACACTAGCTATTCGAGAGTTTGTGAAGATGCATCACCAAGATCTATCATGTCAAAATGAGCCGTCAACATTTGTTTAGTCTCAAAAAGAAAATCTAGATCATTACTAGCTAAAAGAATATCATCAACATAGAAAATAAGAATAATGAACTTTCTCCCATTATTTTTCAGGTAAATGCATTGGTCAACAACATTTTCTTTGAATCCAAGTTTCTCCCACTATTTTTCAAGTAAATGCATTGGTCAACAACATTTTCTTTGAATCCAAGGGAGCAAACTATTTGGTCAAACTTTAAGTACCATTGTCTGGAGGCTTGTTTCAGCCCATAAATGGATTTTATCAACTTACATACCATGTGCTCCTTACCTTTTTCAACAAAACCAGCAAGTTGATTCATGAATACATCTTCATACAAATCACCACTTAGGAAAGTAGTTTTACTTCCATTTGATGGAGCTCCAAATTAAAATAAGCAACCAAAGCCATCACAATACGTAATGAATCTTTAGTTAAGACTGGAGAAAAAGTCTCACTATAGTCTATACCTTCCCTCTGGTTATACCCCTTTGCAACAAGTCTGGCTTTGTACGTTTCTATCTCACCTCTAGCGTCATGTTTAGTCTTAATGACTCATTTACACGCAACAGTTTTACAACCACTGGGTAATTCCATCAAATCCCAAACGCCATTCATACTCATAGAAGCTAACTCATCTTTTATGGCTACCAACCACTATGAACTACGAGGACAAGAAATGGCATTCTAAAAAGAAATAGGATCTGAGTCTTCAACTAAATTGAATTCATGCTCCTCCAAGTAAACATAATAGTCTCGAAATTTAGAAGACTCAGTGGATCTAGGAATCCTTTCAAATCTCCTAGGTGGAACTACAATCACGTCTGGGACTTAAGTATCAATACGAACCTGTTGAGGAATTTCAACATCATTTACTGGATCAACAACATCATCATGAATCAGAGGAGGTTGAATTGCTTCAGGATGAAATATAACAGGTATAAGAACAATAATAAGATCTTCTCTGAAATCAACAATACGAGAATCATGTCTTTTATTATGTTCGATGTCTCCTTCAAAATAGACAGCCTGATCTGATTCATTGACTCTAGTAGTGTAATTGGGACAATAGAATCTTGAACCTCTTAAGCCAGTACAATAACCGATAAAGTAACCTGAAATAGTTCTAGGATCAAGCTTCTTCAGCTGAGGATTATAAATCCTTACCTCAGCCTTACAACCCCAAACACAGAAATGCTTCAAACTGGGCTTCTTTCTTGATATAAGCTCAAAAAGAGTCTTTGGTATAGACTTAATAGGCACTTGATTGAGAACATAAATAACAATCCTCAAAGCATCTCCCTATAAGAACTCTGCTAAAGTTGAGTGACTTAGCATGCACCTAACCATCTCCATAAGAGTACGATTTCGTCTCTCTGCAATCCTATTTTGTTGAGGAGTGCCAGGCATGGTATATTGTGCCTCAATTCCACAATCCTGTAAGTATCTAGCAAAAGGGCTGGGGTTTCTTCCAGTTTCATCATATCGACCATAATACTCACCACCTCTATCAAATCTTACACATTTGATCTCCTTCATAAGTTGCAATTCAATAACATTTTTCAATGATTTAAAAGCATATAAGGATTCAAATTTCTCATGCAACAATTCAATCCAGCCATACTGAAAAAAATCATCAATGAAGGTGACGAAGTACCTATCGCCTCCTATGGCAATAGGAGTAATGGGTCTAGAGATGTCTGTGTGAATTATCTGTAGTGGTTCCTCCCTAGTCATTTTCTCTTTTCTTACTTTAGTTGTAAACTTCCCTTTCATGCAATCAACACAAGTGTCAAAATCAGAGAAATTCAGATCATGTAAAATAGTTTCCTTAATCAATCTCTCCATTATCTCCTTAGAGATATGTCTTAACCGTTTATGCCACAACATAAAAGATTCAGTAACACTCCCACGTTTCTTTCCAACAACAACATTAACATCATCATGTGGTAGGTCAAAATGATAAGAATTAGCAATTAGCATAAAAAATCTGTCATGTATAATTGCAGAACCAATAACAGTAGAACTATAGTACAAAATAATACAATTATTGATGATATGGAAAATGTATCCACAATTGTGTAAAATAGAAACTGAAATCAAATTCCTTCACATAGAAGGAACATAAATAGTATCTTTCAAAAGAAAATCATGTCCACTACTCAACTTCAAGGAAACTACTCTTATGTTCTCAACATTAACATTAGATCCATCTCCTAGTTGCACCATCAACTCCCCTTTATTTGGCTTCTGCCTGCTTTTGAACTCCTGCAACGAGTTCGTTACATGAATAGTTGCTCCAGTGTCTAACCACCATGAATTAGGAGGAACATCAACCAGATTTGAATCAAAATAAACAAAGATTTGAGGTATACCTTTCTTCTTTGTCAACTAGTTATTAAACTTCTCACAGTCAAGCTGCCTATGCCCATGTTCTTTACAAAAGTTACAGCTTCCATTAAAAACAGACTTGTGCTTAGTACCAGAACTCTCACCAGGCCCAGAAGGTAATACATGTTTATCATTCCCCTTCTTCTTAAATTGAGGCTTACTCTATTTTTTTCTGTAAAATTTATTCTTGTCACCACTCTTGTGAGAAGTGTGGTGAATACTATGGGACTTTCCTTTCTTCATAGTATGCTGCTCTTAAATAAGAATGGAAATCAACTCATCAATGCTCCATTCATCTTTCTGAGCATGATAAGTAGTCCTGAGAACAACAAACTCAGATGAAAACGATTCAAACACCTGCCAGATCAGGTAATCCTCTCCCAGCATAACTTTCATAGCCGTCAACCTATTATACCAGTTCACAAGCTTCATAACATGCTCACGAACACCACCCACACTTTCATACTTGGTCTTAGACAAAGAAGACAAGAGATTGGACTTTTTAGTCTTATCAAACTTATAAAATTTTTCACTAACAGGCTTGAGATAATTTTTGGCATTATCAGTTTCAGTGATGCTCTCTTTAATAGTCTTCTCCATTGTGTACTTGATGGTCACCAGATAGACCTTGTTAGAACATACTCACTTACCATATTTAGCTTTATCTACAGCGGAAGATTCAGCAGTGGATTGTGCAGGCTCATCCTCTAGGAGAGCAACATCAGCATTTGAAACGATCAAAAATAGATTCAAGGATTCAAGCCAGTCCTCATAATTGGTCTCATTCAGCTTAATCAAAGAATTCAAAGCTGGAAATTGTTACAATGTAGGGAGATTTAGCAAATGTATCAATAATTAGAAAAATTGGGCAAACAACATAGCTAGGTTCTCATGCAATTGCAATCCTGCCTAAGGGTCCCGAATTACAACACAGATCACCCAGAACATTAAATTATGCCCTAAAGCTAATATCGATAGGATATTGAAAACTCAAAGACATAATTTAATGAATTAAACAAAGCATTAGAAACCACATTGATAAAGACAAACCGATAGGGTAAGTGCATCATTAACATAGTATCTAATGTATGCCCAATAACAACATCACAACAGCAATTTGTAATAATTGGTCTCACGATAGGCGAGCTCACAATTACACAAAGTGAATGACAATAGTCCAATAACATTCCCCAAGATTGTTCCCATAGATTCAGTTAGCACCACAATTACAAAATTAACCATAGTAATCATATAATGTAACATTATATGCATAAATTACATCCAAAATTAATTTTTATGCATAACTATATAACACTGAGAGCACACAAGACCCCACAAGCTCAAATAATACTAGGAATAAGTACAAAAAGTTTCAAGAAGAAATTCGGAGAGTACATTGTATTTTTATTAATTTTAAAATTTGGGAAAAATAAAAATAAAAACTCTAGCATTCAAAAAATTTCAGGAAAAATACATAAAATAGAAATGGGCAAGTGGAGCAAACAGGAAATATTTGGGGAAAAAATACCGCCGGAGACTACTGCACGCGCCTACATGCACCACCGTCACGCATGGGTAACGTCCATCCGGGTCAGGCTGCGTCTTCCTCTCCCGGCTGACTGGTATCTGGGTCGTCCTATCCGGTTCGCGACCCGGTTCAAAAAAACTTGATATCTTTCTCAATTTTGATCCGTTTTTTACAAATTTGGTGTCATTATCTTGTGGAGAATGTTTCCAGACCTCTAACCATATATTGTGATAACTCTGTTGTAGTCGGCTTCTCTCAAATATGCAAAAACTCCAAGCGTTCGAAGCATTTGATACAAAGTATATGTTTGTTAGAGAGAAGGTTAAGGAATTTCAGACCCGTATAGAGCATATACCTACCGATCTTATGGTGGCAGACCCTCTAACCAAAGGCTTGACTGTTAAGGCTTTTGTGAATCAAGTATCTCGTATGGGTCTATTTAGATCTTTTGATGCCTTGGATTATTGGGAGTCTACCTTTTATGTTATTTTTGATAGCAACAATGTATTTGACTATTTTGTTATTCAGTCTAGAGACTTTTGCTTATAATTGTTGCTATTATTGTTATTGCCATATACTTTATTAATATAATACGCAGATATATTTAAATGTTTGTATATATATATATGGCATTTTGTTGGAGACATTTTGTACCCAGTCTCATTTTGTTGTTTTGAGATATTTTGTTAAATCTCAATTGGCATCTTGGGTGGATGCGTGGGACATTTTGTTTGGAATTGCACAAACGAATCACCATTTTGTGTGCATTTTCTTATGACACATTTTGTTTAGGTCATCGAGGTATGGGTATCTTGCATATATGTTATCAGTACTCCTATCGGGTTTGATTTCTATATTGTTGTGGTACTTGTAACCTTATTTTGGACTTATGATTGAGAGATTGTTGGCTCTATTTTGACATCATATTGTGGCCACATGTTGTTGTATATTAATCGGGGGATTTGTTTCTTCTATTCATTGATGTTAGTTATGTTGTCCAAGTGGGAGAATGATAGAATTTTGTCATTATTTTTATGGACTAGCATAATAAACATAATTTTGTACAAACCCCGATTAATTTGATTAGTTCGATGTCAAGATAATTGGGCTTGTTAATTCTCTCTTTAACATGTCATTAGATTTAGAATTTAACGATCTATTAAAGCTCTCAATCAATTTCATGAAAAAAGCTACTGAAAAGGATCGAAAAAATTCGAAAAGAAACGGTTATGGTTCGATTCTTCAAGTTCTTGAGGTTTACATAAGACAACATCAAATTTAACAAACCTAACATATGCTTTGACACTAAACCGAACAAATCAACAACAAAAAAAACGATTTCATAGAAATAATTAACAAAACCGAAAAACGATATTCCATGAAAAATTAATATCTCGAAATTACTCAAAAATTAGTAGTCACAATTAGGGTTAACCTGGCTCTAATGCCAATTGAAGGAAATTTAACACGAAATTATAGATTAATTTCATGATTAATCAGGAAAAGCACTTACAGTTCTCAATGGGGCGACTTTATTTAAGGTCGGCTAGCAGTAGGGCCTCCTGTGCACTGCAAAAAATGGGCCAAGCCTACCCATCATAGCAAGCCCATGAACACAGGCCCAATGACACGTTAAAGAGAGAATTAACAAGCCTAATTATGACATCAAACTAATCAAATTAATCGGGGTTTGTACAAAATTATGTTTATTATGCTAGTCCATAAAAATAATGACAAAATTCTATCAATCCCTGCATCTCAACCTGAAGCTCGGCCTCCAAAAGGGTGAGAATAGTTGCTGGAATAATTCCTCTTACTCCACCTCCGTCGATGCTAAGGATAGAAATTATTTCTCCACGAGTTGCAGGTTCAAGAGCCATTGGAGATTGAGAAAAAAGGATCTCAAAGGATACTAAATAGCGATGAAATGCTAGTGAATGAAAGTTTGAGATGTGGTATCAAGGTAATGTAGGTGTTTATAGAATGACCTTCGAATTCTTCAAGGAAGTAAAAGAATCCCATTGATAAACACTGGACAAAGTGTGAAAGCTTTAGAGAACTAAATTCTAGAGTAGTAATTCATAGAGAACTGCGAGTTAGGTTGTAGCTAATGTTAATGGACATTTTGTATTAATTTTTGATACATAATTTGCTAAACTCTTGCCCATTTAATGTTTAAAATGCACTAATTGAGAGTTATTTGTTGTAATTTCAGGCACACATTTTAAAGCAAAAAAAGTTAACATTTTTTAGTTGCCAAAAACGTTAACGTTTTGGCCAAGAGAAGAATGAGAAATGTGCATAAAAAAATAGCATCAGTTGGAATAAAAACAAAAGAAGATAGGTGCGGCAGAAAAGAAGAGAGGAGGCTGGCAGCGAAGGATTGAAAAAAATTCAAGAGTTAGACGTGAGTGTGCATGTGAAGGATGTTCGGTGGGACCAAAAGACCAAATACTCTTAGAAAATCATTCAATAAAGACAGCAGTTGGCGGTGTAGAAAGTGAAGAGCAAAAACTTGATTATAGGTGTGAATGAGTGAGCTGAAAGACAATCAATACATCAGGACCGAAGAAAAGAGTTGCAGCTGCTTGAAAAAAGGGACAAAAATAGTGTGAATAAAAAGGCTACAGAAGAGAAAATTTGGTGGCTAGACAGCATGAGAGGAAGGTGCGTGAAAGGTGGACATTAAACAAAAGAATATAGCTGGCAAGGAAAAGAAGAGAAGCTTGCATTGGAGAGAATGTGAAACTGGAAAAACAAAGAAGACTGAAGGTGTGCGTAAATAGTGGTGTGGACCAAAGACCCATTAAATCGTCACATCAATAAAGAACACCAAAAGTTGAAAGGCTGGGGCATGAAGTAGAAAAAAAAGAAAAAAAAGTAAAGAAAAAAAAGAAGACAATGTGAAGAAGGGACAAAAAGAATAGACAACGTGAGTAGCAACATGGAGGAGGCTAGATAGCATGAATTTGGAGAGAAGGAGAACAATTTTCATGCAGAAAACCACCCAGTAGGGACTCTCCACAGACACAACATTAGAAGCCAATCCAAAAACACTCACCACTCAACACTCCTGACACGTTGAAGACAGCTGGTGGCCTTGGAGAGAAGACATATAACAGATGGTGGCTAGAGACTCTCACGTTGTAGAGACTCTCACGTTGGTAGATGGTTGAGTTGAAGAAGCTTGTGGCATGAACAACTAAGCAACTGACTCCACTCATTGACGCAACCTTCACTCATTTCATTACAACGTTAAAGTTGGTGGAGGCTGGAAAAACTGCTGGAGACACGTAGCAGCTGGAGATTAGACAACGTTGAAGTTGGTGGTGTGAAGAAGTTCTAGTAGCTGGTGGAGATATAAAAATAAAGAAGGAGGACAGCTGAGAGAACACTCACGTTACAGCCCTCACTCAATACTCCAAATTCACATGGTAGCTGCTGGTGGAGAGGTGCGTCATTGATGAGCTGGTAGGGCTAAAAAAACGTGAAGAGAGGAGGGTGTAAGCTGGAGAACGTTGAAGCTGGTGGTGGCTAGGAGCATCCACATTACACCACCATTGAGGAGATTCTCCACTCAAAAGTTGATAGATGGTGGAATGGCAACAAAAGAAGCACACTCCCACATCGAAGCAGCTAGTGGAGATTAAATGTGTTGAAGTTAGTGGCGCGAGAAAATATAGCTGTTGAAAAGGGGGTGTTTTTAATTTGTTTTCTTTATTTTATTCCTTATTTATTTTAATTGTGCGGATTTAATCAATGCAAACATATATTATGACCATGATTTATGTAATATTGATGAATATGTGTGAGTAAGTTTTTCTTTTCGGTTAAGGTTAAGATTGATATTGGATTAGGACAATTTTTGTGGTATTGATTTTTGCTTGATTAAATGCATATTCAGTCCTA
>JANQBM010690444.1:0-15194 GCA_025594535.1 Erythroxylum domingense | reverse complement strand
AATCCAAAATACCTGAAATTATTTCTTAACCAATTCTATACATTTTATTATTATCAAAACATAGAAGGATTTTATTTTTCAACCACCATTGGTCTAACAACTTTAAGTGTTTTTATGGGTTAGTATAAGTCTTTAAGCTTAAATGTTATGTTTTTGAGGTACCTTGATGTGTTTGTTAATGTTTTAGGGTAAACGGTGAAGAACAGAGAAGTTTTGAAGAGTTTCAAGCTAAAACCATGGCCGACAATCGTGGCACAATAAGCCACGATCGTGACAAAAAGAGACGAGCCAATAGGACCTAGGTCACGATCGTGTCATTTTGGTCACAATTGTGACAGGGAGCTATGAACTAGGCCACGGTCTTGCACTTTGGGCCACAATCATAATAGAGAGGGTTAGGCACTGGCTAGGATCGTGACAGGCAGGGCCACAATCAGGGCCTGTATCGAGCAGACACGAAAATAGTTGAAAATGTGAAGTTTTGGGGACTTTACCATTTTAAACCCCGAATCAACCCTAGGGCTTCCAAGATATAAATAAAACATTAAGAAACAGAAGAAGCATCCTTTGATGAGCTTTGATCAGCCACAAAAAACGAAACCCTAAAAGATAGAACCTTAAGAGAATGAGAAAGAGACGAAGGAAGAGAGAAGAGGAAGATGACACAGACACGACGTGTTTCCCGAAATAAGAAGCTTTCCATAATCACGACCTCCCATCATCCAATCGAGTTCTATTTCCTATGTATTTTTAGTTTTATTTGATTATATAATTGGGATATATAGTTTGTTGATAGAATTGCATTGTGATTGATGTTCTATACTCTCCTTTGGATTATTATTTTTTATTTAATGAAATCTGATTGTTTTACATGTTTATTGAATTAATTATGATTTGATTCTGCACTTCATATCTCGATAAGAAACTGAGAGGGTGAATCGAGAGAAAACAATTAATTTGGGCTAACGAGGGATAGGTAAATTAATAGATTTGGAATTAAATCCAGTTGGTAAATCTTTTGTAGAGAGATCACATTTAGGTTTCCAATTGTTTATTAGAGAACTTCAGAATTGATTAGGTTTTGGATAGGTTGTTAATTGAGAGATTACAACTTTCCATAATCTGATTAGGGTTTATGCTTTAGGGTTCAATTATAACTTGAAAGAGAGTAGTTAACCCTAGTATCATCTAGAACCGTTAATTTGATAAATCATAATCGGTTAGGTTGACATTAAGGATAGATAATTTTTCCTTTCTCTCTTTCGATGAACTCATTAGGTTGAATTTGAGGGTGTACGATCATTGTTCAACAAATCGATGAATTTCCATTAATTTTTATTTAAAATTATTAGTTGTCATCGTGATTGTTTCTATTTAAGTGTTAATTGTTAATTATTTTTTTGTTAGTTGATTTGGTTATTTGATTTAGTTAGTCCTTGTGTTAAAATTCGTTGTCTATTAATATTTATTTAATGGTTTTTGACCTTAGATTTTAGGGCTAGATTAACCATACTTGTGGGATCAATAACTTAGGTACTTTGCGAATGACCCGTGCATTTGTGGAAATATCGAGGTCATAAATATTAAAACTTAGCATACGTAAAACCTAGCGATTAGTGGCCAAATGTATCCGTAGTTGTAGTGTTATATAATGTAGAGATAATTGATTAATGTAGTGGTATTTTTAGTGTCATGTAAGAAATATATTATTAATTGTTATTTGAAAATTGATGTGAGGCTCATGTTGTGGTATTTTTTTAATATAATTTTTGTTCCTCATAAATTAAGCTTCGTAATAAAATATTATAACTAACAAATTAAAAAAGACTTAAGTTTAATATTTGAGTACCATGCCTCCAGATTTCAAAAACCACATGGTCGTGTTAAAAATAGACCAATAATGTGCAAAGAAAAATTTGACGACATTAAAGAATAAAAACATGAATTTGATTCCTAAGATAAGTGATACCTTACTTTTAACATGTGAATATTCTTCTAAAAATTAGCATAAATGATCAGGTTGTTGATGTAATTAAACTCGATAATTCACAAACACAAGGGTCATTTGTGTAGTACCTAAGGTGCCGATCCTACAAGGAGGGATAATATAATCCTAAAATCTAAGGCCAAAATAAATCTTAGAAATTCAAAATGTAACGAAACTGAAACAAGAATTCAATTAAATCAATTCAAGAACCAATCGTGAAAATATTAACAATTTAGCAATTGCAATGCACACTCAAGAATCAACCTAAGGAACTACCAATTGAGAGAAAGAGAATTTTACCTATCTTTAACACTAACCTAATCGATTATGAATTGCTGGATTACTGGTTCTAGACAATCCTAAGGTTGATTACTCTCTCTCGAGTTATAATCATTAGCCTTAATTTATAACCTAATTAAATTATGGAAGTTGCAATTTCTTAATTAACAACCTATCCAAAACCCTAATTAGATTTGAAGTTGTCTAATAAACTATCGGAAACCTATGCAAGATCGCTCTTCATACAATTCATCGATTTGATTTAATTCCTATTCTATTAAATCACCTAAATCTTGTTAGCCCAATTTAATTATTTTTCATTCGATTCACCCTCTTAATTTATCACTGAATTATGCAATTGCAAAAATTAAATCACAATAAATCTAGTAAAACATACACAATCAATTTTTATTAAATCAAAAATAAAACCCCAAAAGGTGAGTTTAGAATATCATCAATATCCAAAAATCCTATCATCGACTATTATTCCAATTCTATATAATAACAAAATTGAAAATAACAGGAAATATGAAATTGAATGGATGACGAGAGGTAGCGACGTTAGGAAACTCTTGATTCGGGAAGTACATTGAGTTTCCTTCTCCTTTTCTCACTTCCTTCTTCTCTTTCTTTATCTCTCGATAATTCACTCTAAGGTTCCTCTCAAAAATGGCTGATGCAAAAGCTCCTTTCTTTCTGTTCTTCTTGTTCTATTTATGTTCTTTTGTGTTTAGGATTGAACTAGGGTTTTTTCAAGTCTGAAAGAACCAAAAAATCTTTTGAAGCCCAAAGTTTGGGAGTGGCTGCGCATCTGCTAGACGCAAGCCACGACGGTGGACCTGTAAGCCATGATCTTGGCCTATTGTGCCATGATCGTGGGTTGTTGTTTCATCCCGAATGTCTTTCGAAACTCCTTCATTCTTCAATATTGACCCTAAAACAGTAGCAAACACATCAAGGTACCTCAAAAATATAATATTTAAGCTTAAAAATTTGTACTAACCCATAAAACACTTAAAACATAAATAATTAACAAACTAACACAATTCTAACGTAAACACATACTAAATGATCGAATTAATGGATAAACACATATCAAACTATTCCCTAAAACATGATGCAATTTACACTTATCAATAAACAGTACTATGTGTCATTACATATTATACCACATACATGTATAAAATAATACCATAATTTATTTAAAATAAGTAACATATTCACTTTTATATATGAATATCATGATTGAGTACAAACAATTTTATACTAATGCCTGAGAATATAATGACTTCGATAAGTCACTTAGTCATTACTTTAAAATGAGAATATAATAACTGAGTGAAAATAACATCATGCCTCAAAATAGTCTATAATGGGACTTTATATATTCACGATGCATTAAAAATAAGTAACAGTTTCAGTAAATATCGTGTTTGAGTATAAACAATATCAAACATCAATATATACTATACGATGACTATATATATTCCACACCTAAAGTAATTACAAGAATTCTATTATCTATTACCTATAAGTAATGCCTAAATTTTAAAATTAGAATAAAATGGTTGAGTACAAAAAATATCATATCTCAAAAGAAATTATACTATAACATAATATATTCAATACCACCATTGTGTATAAAAATTACCATGATGCATTTAAAATAAGAAATTGAGTTAAAAATGATAATACCATGATTGAGTATAAACGATACCTAGGGACGTCAATGGGCCGAGCTGCTCCTGGCCTGATAGGCTAGGGCTGGCCGACCCGTGGCCCGACTTAACCCAATCTTATATATATATATTTAAAAAGTTAAAAACGACATCGTTTTTGATGTTTCAGTCAGGCCAAACAATTTTGGTTCATGGCCCACCTTTGGCTCGGTCAATCCTGCCAAAATTAGGTCGAGTTAGTTCAATTCGAGCTAAAATTGACACTCCTAACAATACCAAGCATTAATCCACATAATACTATAATTATATACATTCCATACCAATTGTATTTGCCAAAAATACTATTATACATTGTAGATAAGTAACATATATAGTTCAAAATGGGAATACAATAATTGAGTACAAATAATACCATGTCACAATACAAATTATACTAGAATTCAGTGCATTCCATATCACCTCTATGTATAAAAATTACTATAATTCATTAAAACTAAGTATCACCTTCAATAAAAAACATAAATATTATAATTAAATACAAGCAATACCAAACATCGACACACATTATTAAATGACTATTTACATCCCATATCATATGCATTTACAAAAAGAACAAACAAAAATCATTCATTAAAGATAAGTAACACCTATATTTACCTAAAGGAAAACTGCTGGAACCCCTCCCCGGGTGGGTCAAGGTCCCGACGTCCTACGTGACATCTGGGCGCATGTCCCACGAGGAAGAAATTTCCCACCAGGTCAAACTTAAAACAAATAAACTCATTTAACTTACCTCTGAACAAAAATAGAGGTAGATCATAAGAAAATTCAATAAGTGTTGACCCCGGAAAAAATGCGTGATGGGATCGTAGAATAAGCATGGACATAAAAATAAATCATTCAAGAACAAAAATATCAGAAAAACATTTAATACACAATTTAATAGATAACATTGATTTAATAAAAATAGCTAATAATGAATGTCAAATAATTTAATTTCATAGGAAGGGTAAAAATAATTTCCCCCTATTTATAAAAATATTTCCATGTCCAAAAATAACCAAGAATATTTAATTTGGGAGAAAAATCAAATTGTATCCTTTTTGCAATTTTCCCAAATCCGAATAGCATTTCTTTTCTTTTTTCTGAAATTCCAAAAAGGATACAATTTGATTTTTCTCCCAAATTAAATATTCTTGGTTATTTTTGGACATGAAAATATTTTTATAAATAGGGGGAAATTATTTTTACCCTTCCTATGAAATTAAATTATTTGATATTCATTATTAGCTATTTTTGTTAAATCAATGTTATCTATTAAATTGTGTATTAAATGTTTTTCTGATATTTTTGTTCTTGAATTATTTATTTTTATGTCTATGCTTATTCTATGATCCCATCACGCATTTTTCCCGGGGTCAACACTTATTGAATTTGCTTATGATCTACCTTTATTTTTGTTCGGAGGTAAGTTAAATGAGTTTATTTGTTTTATGTTTGACCTGGTGGGGAATTTCTCCCTCGTGGGACACGCGCCCAGATGTCACGTAGGACGTCGGGCCCGTGACTCGCCCAGGGAGGGGTTCCAGCACTTATGGTATCAGAGCGACTAGGTTTATGCAAATTTTTATTTTTGTTTTATTTGTTTTAGATTATGGCCTAAAGGAGGTGGAATTTGATCTGGGCAACGACGAGAAGGTGACTTTTAGGGGGGACAGAAAAATACCATCGCCAAGAATTATTTCGGCCCTATTAACTGATAAAATGGTGGGAAATTTCTCCCTCATGAGACACGCGCCCAGATGTCACGTAGGACATCGGGCTCGTGACACGCCCGGGGAGGGGTTCCAGCAAAAACTAAGAAGGAGACAAATTGTTACATGCCTATGTAACAAATTGTTTCTATTAAATAGTTTATTGGACATGATTAACTACAAACTCATATGGCCAACCATGTTCTTATTAGAATATTTTTAAGGGACAATGTCAAGGACACGCATTGCTACATACCTATGCACTAAATTATTTTCATTTATGGTTTTTTTAGACACAATTAATTAAATGCTCACGTGTTTAACCACCATCTTATTAAAAAATTTTAAGAGAAAATATGAAGGAAATGAATTGTGACATACCTTAAGCTTTGATTAAACTTTATTAACTATATGCTCATATTATCAACTATTCTTGTTCAAATTATTATATGGATAATGTGAAGGAAATAAATTGGTATACGCCTATGTGCCAATATATGTTTGTTAAAGTTTAAGTTAGACACTATTAAATATACAACCATATGGTCAATCGTGTTCATGTTACAATTTTTTAAGGAGAATTGATAAAGACATAGATTGGTAATGATTGCATACCGAACTGTATCTATTATTGTAATTCACATTTTTAAAGTAATAAAATATTTTTCTTTATCTTAGGCTTCTTTGATAAGTTTCAAGTAACTCCTCCTACCTAATAGTATGTAGCATTTTCTTCCTTCATTTCTTATTATTAAGTAGAATCCAAGAACAAATTAGCTAAATATCTCTTAATTCTTCGAACTCATTTTATTTTATGCATTTCATCAATGAACAATTAAGAAGTAAATATAAAAGTAGACAAAAATATCGCTCCCATATTCCTTTTTATTTTTATAGAGTTTATATTTTTAAATTTTATGTCTAATAAATATGTTTACACATGTGTTTAGATATGGATTCTAAGGTCTTAAGTTTGTTTAAAATAACAAAGTTGATGAGGTATGGAGTAAGGGATAATATGGTGCTCTTAGTTTGTGTTTTTCTTGGCATTAGGTAAGAAATCGTAGTTTATAACCATACGTGTTGATGATTTATTAACAAATATTCTTTTGTTTTTATAGAAGTTATGTCTGGTTCTAATATTTGGTTTGCGTGAGTGAAATTTTTGTTTTTACTGTCAGAATCTATAGAATAAGTATGAAACTGCAATTATAACACAATCTTTTCCCACAAGAAGGAAAGAAGAAGTTTATAAAGGGGAAAAGGAAGGTAAGGAGCAAGCATTCTATTTAAATTAATATTATTATGATGAAAAATTATTTTGATTTAAAAATAAAAAATATACGTCAATATGAAGTTCTCGTCTACAGGACAAGTCTTTAAGAGGCCGTTAAGAACAAGGTATGAACTTTGGATCTAATTAAACTAAATTGGTATAATTTGGTGATTTAAGTATCATTATTATTTGATTATGTGTACTTTCGATGAGCATTTGAAGATTTTTCAAATGTGTTATTATTTGG
Organism: Erythroxylum domingense; assembly: GCA_025594535.1. Lineage (NCBI taxonomy): Eukaryota > Viridiplantae > Streptophyta > Magnoliopsida > Malpighiales > Erythroxylaceae > Erythroxylum > Erythroxylum domingense. The sequence continues at coordinate 7,972 of JANQBM010690444.1, read as the reverse complement.
AAAATGTCTTCAAGTTTATATAGAGCTTTACTCTTGAGCAATCGAAGTAGGCCATCGATATGGGATTTGATGAACTTCAAGTGATGGAGAGGTTTAGAAAATGATGGGATGTCTACTATTAGTTATGTCAGTAGTTTGATCTAGATGAGCTAACATTGAAAATAAGGGAGGATCAAGTGGAGGATATTAGTAGTGATAACCCTGCATGGATTAAAAGCGTTTTGAATAGGACCTAATAAGTATACAAAAAAGTTGATGAGATTAAATAGACAATTTTTTAGGAGGTTTACAAAGTCAGTGATCACCAAATTGCAATCAAGTATGCACTCAATAAAGTAAAAGGTACTTCCTAATTCGAAGGTAAACCTTTAGGTATTTGATAGTTACATTTTGCATAATGTTTTAGGGTGTAATCTATTAAATATTTAGCATTAAACTGAGAGTTAAGTGTGGGTTTATGTGTTAATTATTGTGTTAATTATGTTAGTTTGTATATTTATGTGTTTTTTATGGGTTAGTATGAATCCTTGAGCTTAATTGTTATATTTTTAAGGTAACTTGATGCGTTTGTTAGTGTTGCAGGGTAAACGGGGAAAAACAATTAAGATTTGAAGAGTTTCGAGCTAAACGACATAGGCCATGATTATGCACAGTGTCTATGATCGTGACAGAGGGGAAGAGCTAGAAGTAGCTAGGCCATGATCATAAACCAAGGGCCACGATCGTGACAAAAAGCGTCAATTTAGGCCACGATTGTGCACTTTAGGCAACAATCATGATAGAAAGGATAAATCACTAGCCATGATCATGGCAAGCAGGGCCACGATTGTTCCCTGCATCAAGCTGACACAAAAACTTAAATTTTGAGTGATTTTTCATATCGTTTCGACCGCAAGTTTAACCTAGGGCTACTACAGAGTAAATAGAACACTATAAGATAGCCGTTTTAGTCATTAGAGAGTGAAGAGAGTCGTGCTAAAAGAGCAAAACTCTTTCAAATATGAGAGAGACCTAGAGAGAAATCAAAAGAATGAGAAAGGAGATGAAGGAAGAGAAACACGGAGATGTGCTAGATACGAAGCATTTCCCGAAATAAGTGGTTTCCCACCGTCGCCGCTTCGAGATTCCGCTCCCAATAATATTTCCAATTATTTTAGTTTCATATATGTATAGAATTGAATTAGGTATTGAGATTTGTTGTGTGAATGTTGAGTTTACATTTATACTCACTTTCAGATTTTGTCTCTTGAGATTAATAAAATTTATTCGATTGTGTTTTCTTATTGAGTTGGTTATGATTTCAATTCTGTTTTTAATAATTTAGCAACAAACTGAGAGGGTGAGCTAGGTAAAAATCATCGATTTGGGCTAAAGAGAGTTAGGTGAATCGATAGGTAGATAATTAAGTCAAACCAGTAGAGTCATATAAAGAGAGATCAAGCATAGATTCCCAGTAGGTTAATAGGCAATTTTAGAACTAATTTAGGTTTTGGACCAATTACAGATTAAGAGATCGCAATTCTTATAATTTGAATTAGGGATTACTAATTAGGGTTGAGAATTATAACTTTAGAGAGAGTACATTAAATCAATAATTGCATAATTGGTTAGGTTTTCTTAGTTTCGAATTAAAATCTCCTTTCTCTCCGTTCGTAATTTTTTGGTCGATTTTGGGATGGGTTGTGACTTTGCTATTTTGTTTACTTTCTATCACTTTAATTTCTCATATTGATTATAGATAGATTTAATTTCTGCATTAGTTGTTTAATTAGGTTAATTGTGAACTTAGCTGTCTTTAGATTTTAGGACTAGTTTCCTTTCTCATGGGATCGACATCTTAGGTGCTACGTAAACGACCCATGCTCTTGTGGTAATTACCAATATTATAATTAGTAAAACTTAGCATATGTAAGCTTGAGCGAACAAGTTTTTGGCGCCATTGTCGGGGAAGGCAATTTAGTTCTTTAGTCTAAGGCTTTTCCACTAACTTTTATTTTTATTAAAAAAATGGGATGTAAAGTGAAAAAACATCGGGACATCTTAGAATGGAATATTTGAAGAGTTGACTGCTGAACAATGATGGAAGATAGATTTTATAGGGAGCAAGGAAATTTTGAGAATTACAATGAGTCATAGTATGGTTGGAGAAATAACAACTTTTATTGGGCCATGTACACTTTGGGGTGGTAGAATCACTTAGATTTCTATTGGTCTAACAATGGAAGTACTCACATGGGACACCAAGATCTATTTGAATTTCAACAAGATGAATCTAGTTCATGGGATTCTAAATTAGACAATATCTTAAATAAGCTCACAGACATGGATGAAGGGTAGAAGAGACTAGAAGAGCAAATTGATCAAGTGACAAAATCATGTCCCTTCTATTCATAACTTGGAGATTCAAGTAAGACAACTTTCCCGTGAATTTTGTAAGAGAAGTGTGGAAGACTTTTTGAGAAAAATGGAATTACAACAACTAGAGCAATATGAGGCTATCATAATTAGAAATGGGGTAAAGCTAAAAGAACCAGGGGAAGACCATGCCGAATCCCAATTTGTTGGCAACCAAAAGATGATGGAAGTGTACGAGGAAAAGAATTCCAACTCTCTCTATTATTCACCTGTCCTGGATATACTATATGTGAAAATTGTTCTTAGGTAAATGTCCATGCAAAGAACCCTATCCTTTGGATTGATCATAACGAAGAGACGTTCCACATGAATGATGTATTTAAGAATCTAAAGGTTAGTAGCTCATTCAGGATAATTAATGTGTGTGAATCTTTTGAAGAACAAAAGCGTGAAGAATAGATGATGACAGACATCGAATTTAAAGAAGCGATAAAGGTCTTTATTCATGAAGCAGAAGAAGCAAAGGAGACAAACGTGATGAAGGAAGAAGGAGAGCAATTCACCTTCATGTAGGCCAAACTGTTAGATTCACTGGAAGATTCAGGGGGTCTTATGATTCCTTATTTTGTTGACAGTCTGTTAGTGAAAAGGACATTACTAAAATTAATTGGTTTTCATAATTTTATTAATATTGTCCTTTTATTCATCTTACAATTTGTAGCTTACTCACGGGCTAGAAAATTATTGTTGAATGAAAAGGGTGGAAGCAAGCCACTCATAATTGATCTTGGTTGAGTTTTAAAGGATAGCGGTCAAGCTAACAACCATAAATTAGCACGTTTAGTAGGAGGTTTAAATTGTTGTGTAGTTAGGTTTGTTTTAAATTCTTAAATAGTTCATGAATAATTTGGAACATTCTGGAGTACTAATTCTTTTATTCTTTTATTTCACTTATAAGATAAGGAAACATTTTCGATGTCAAGTTGATTTGGTCTCAACACTATAGCCTTCACCACCTCTTTCACTATAAATGATTTCGTGTTCTAACCCTTTTCATTTCATTTTGTGTTAGTATTTTATTCTGATGTCTTTCGTATATTGTGTTTATTTCCTTTAGGTGTATGGTCTCTTCACACATTGAGGACAATGTGTTGTTCAAATGTGGGGAGGGATTCTGTGTTTTTTTCTTTTGTATGTGAATTTGGTATACTATATGACAGTAGTAGGTTACATTGTGTGAAGTGTGTGAATGTTTCAATGGCTTAGATTGAGTGAAATTTATTTAATTTTGGGACATAGTCTATCAGGTTGTGAACGATCATTAGCTTGCATAATTAGTAAAATAGGGGGCCTTTGGATAAATATACAGCATAATTTGGACTTAGGGTAAATTTGGTACTCTCTAGATTGTCACATTCATTCACAAATTGAGGTCTTTTAGGTTAAGTAGCTTAACTAGTATTTTTCATGAAAACAAATAACGAAAAAATGTTAGTTTAATAAATTACTATTCCGGTGACCTTCGAATTATGAATAGAGCTATTAGTCAGTTGAAAACATGATGTAGCTGAGTAACCGGATCTACATGCATCATAAATTTTTGCTTTTGCGTAAAAAGGCTATAATGACGTTTCAACCAAGCTATTTAATAAATGACTTAGTTGAGTAGCCAGATCGACATTATCACAAATGTTTGCCTCCGAGTAAAAGACTAAGTCCCAATTTAAATATATAAAAAACAAGTGTTTTAAATAAACACCTCTCAGATTTGTAATAAGCTTGAATTTTCATGGAATTATACTTAGGAACTTTCATAAAGTCCGAGGGACCAAAGATTTATTAATATGTGTGTACAATTGAAAAAGGTAACTAAGTAACACTTACATCTTGATTTGGTTGTATATTTGGTTCAAAGCCCTTAGACACATATTTTGTTTGTTAATGATTTGCCATAATTCGAATGATTGTGTCCAAGATTAAAGTTATTTCATAAACTTAGAGCCATTGTCTCATTATTGCATTATGTGTTATGTATTTTGTTGTTATGTTTGCTTGAGGACAAGCAAACGTTTAAGTGTGGGGGTGTTGATAGTTGCATTTTGCATAATGTTTTAGGGTGTAATCTGGTAAGTATTTGGCATTAAATTGAGAGTTAAGTGTGGGTTTACATGTTAATTATGTTAGTTTGTATGTTTATGTGTTTTTTATGGGTTAGTATGAATCCTTGAACTTAATTGTTATATTTTTTAGGCATCTTGATATGTGTGTTAGTGTTGTAGGGTGAATGGGGAAGAACGATGAAGATTTAAAGAGTTTTGGGCTAAAAGACATAGGCTATGATCTTGCACAGTGGCTACGATCGTGACAAAGAAGGAAGAGCCAAAAGTAGCCAGGCCACGATGGTGCATCAGGGGCCACGATCCTGACATAGAGCGTCAAGTAAAGCCACGATCATGGACTTTAGGCCATGATCATGACATAAAGGAGAAATCATCAGCCACAATCGTAGCAGGCAAGGCCACAATCGTGCCCTACATCGAGCTGACACGTAAACTCAAAATTTGAGTTATTTTTCGGACCATTTCAACCCTGAGTTTAACTTAGGGTTGCTACAGAATAAATAAAACACTACAAGATAGCCACTGGAATCATTAGAGTGTGAAGAGAGTTATGTAAAAAGAGCGAAACTCTGTCAAATTCGAGAGAGACTTACAGAGAAATCAAGAGATTGAGAAAGAAGATGAAGGAAGGAAAACTTGGAGACATGCTAGATGCGAAGTACTTCCCAGAATAGGTGGTTTCCCACCATTGCTGCTTTGAGATTCCATTCCCGACATTATTTCCATTTATTTCAGTTTTATTTATGTATAGAATTGAATTAGGTGTTGAGATTCATTGTATGAATGTTGATTGTGTTTTCTTATTAAGTTGATTATGATTCCAATTCTGTTCTTAATAATTTGGAAACAAATTGAGAGGGTGAGCTGGGAAAAAATCATCGATTTGGGCTAATGAGAGTTTGATGAATCGATAGGTAGAGAATTGAGTCATACCGGTAGATTTGTGTAACGAGAGATTGAGCATAGATTCCCAGTAGGTTAATAGCAATTTTAGAACTAATTTAGGTTTTGGACCAATTACAAATTGAAAGATTGCAATTCTCATAATTTGAATTAGGGATTACTAATTAGGGTTAAGAATTACAAGTCGAGAGAGAGTAATTCAACCTAGAACTGCTTAGACCCGTTAAATCAATAATTGTATAATTGGTTAGGTTTTTTTATTTTGAAATTAAAATCCCCTTTCTCTCCCTTGGTAATTTTTAAGTCGATTTTGGGTTGGGCTATGACTTTGCTATTTTGTTTACTTTCTAACACTTTAATATCTCATATTAATTATTGATTGATTTAATATCTGAATTAGTTGTTTAATTAGGTTAATTGCAAACTTAGCTGCCTTTAGATTTTTGGACTGGTTCCCTTCCTCATGGGATCGACAACTTAGGCACTACGCGAACTACCCGTGCACTTGCGGTAATTACCAAGGTTATAATTAGTAAAACTTAGCGCATGTAACATTGAGCGAACAAAATTTCTAGTTTCTTCAAGGTCGTAATCCCCTATTTAAGAAGATGAAGGAATTTCATACATCGTGGTACATAGAGGAATCTTTTTGATAAAACTTACTTTTATACATGCTAGGCATTTTTTGTCTAAATGCCAATTATAATATTAAAATGCAACCATAGATAGTATAGTTGATGTTGATGATTGTAAGCAGCTTGGTTAGGGACATTTCATCTTAAACTATATGTATAATAATGTTCATAGGTTTTACTAGGTTATAGAGGCGATAGGTGTTATGCTTTGCATGGGTGGATGCGTAGTTGTATTAATGTTGATTTATATGTTCTATAAAAGCATATCTTGTCAATTAATATATAGAATTGTATGGAATGCGTAATTAATTAAAACTAACATAAATTATAACTTATTTGCAGATATTTTATCTAGCTATATATGAACTAATATGTGTTTTTTTGCATCATGTTTTAGGGTTTAAGTTGTTATGTATTAATTGTTAATTTAAGTGTTTAGGGTGTGCTTAGGTTATAATTGTGTTAGTTTGTGTGTTAATTGTTTTTATGGGTTAGTATAAGTTTTTGAGCTTAAATGTTCTGGTTTTGAGGTACCTTGATGTATTTGTTAGTGTTTTAGGGCCAGCAAAGAAAGATGGAGGAGTTTCGGAGACTTTCGGACTGAAACCATAGGCCACAATCATGGCACAATAGGCCACGATCATGACGTACACTTCTGAACCAGACCACGATCATGCCCTAAGGGACACGATTGTGACATAAAGGCTCTGTCACAGTTAGGCAGATTGGCAAACAAGAGAAAAAGTCAAAATTTGAGGGATTTTTAAACCGTTTTGACCTCAAAAAACCATAGGGCTGTTAAAGTATTTAAGGAACATGAAGAACAGAAGATGGAAGATCTTTGCATCAGTCAAATTCTGAAACCCTAGAGAGCTTATCAAGAGATTTGAGGATGAGACGAAGGAGGAGAGACACAGAGAAGAAGCTTGACGCGAAGTACTTCCCAGAATAGGTGGTTTCCTGCTATCGTTGCCTCCATCATCATCCATTTCAAACTATTTTTGGTTTATTTCGTTCTTACAATTATATAGAATTTGAGATATCCATAGATGATAGATTGTTGAATGTTGAGGATATTGTCTAAACTCACCTTCGGGATTTGTCTTTGATATTAATGAAATTTGATTTATTGCAATTTTATTGAGTTATTCGTGATTCAATTTTTGTTCTTAATAATTTCGTAACAAATTAAAAGGGCGAATTGAGTGAATATCATCAAATTGGGCTAACGAGAGTTAGGTAGTTTGATAGATAAAGAATTGAATCAAATCGTTAAATTTATGTAACGAGAAATCGTGCATAAGTTTTGGTAGGTTATTAGACAATTTTAGAACTAAATTAGGATTTCGGTAAATTATGAATTAAGAGATTGCAATTCCATATTCTAATTAGGAATTATTAATTAGGGTTAAAGATTATAACTCGAGAGAGAGTAATCCACCTTAGGACCATCTAGACCCGATAATTTGATAATTTCATATTCAATTAGATTTTCATTCAAGTCGGATTAAAACCCCCTTTCTCTTAATTGGTAGTTCCTAGGTTGATTCTTGATTGGGTTGTGCAAATTGTTATCTTGTTTATAATTTCTGAATTTCATTCTTAAGATTGATTATTGATTAATTAATTTTTTGCCTAGTTGTTTATTTCAATTATTTGTGAATTTGTGTTAAGCCTTAGATTTTAGGATTAAATAACCCCTCCTCGTGGGATCAATACCTTAGGTACATAATAGTGGGGCAGTGACTAATTCTAAAGAACCTCGGAACCACAAAGCTGCCAAGCATGTTAAGGGAAAGTATCATCTCATAAGGGAGATAATACAACATGGAGAGCTAAAGATTCCCACAGAGCAAAACCTTGTTGATCCGTTCACAAAGATATTGACTCAAAAGAGCTTTGAGGGTCACCTAGAAGGGATGGGAATGAGGGATATGTCAAACTTGCTTTAGGGCAAGT
>JANQBM010689810.1:0-15200 GCA_025594535.1 Erythroxylum domingense | reverse complement strand
TTCAGGTTGTAAAACACAATCAAGATTTAAAATACCATCTGGTCCTAATGATATATGTTTAGGTGTATATTCTATAGAATATTTTTCGTATTTTTGATCCCTTTTGATAATGACCATGTTGGTTTAGAAAGTCATCTGATTTCCAATTCCAAGTATATGAATCGTGTTCTTATGCATCTTTTTTACGTTTGTCTCCACTTATATGTTCTCTTTTTTGTGTTGTCTAGTTTTACTACTTTCAGGCTGGTCTTCTTTAGCATATATATCTTCATCAGATTCATAATCATATATAATTTTATCTTTATCGGTTATTTGATGTACTTTTTTTGAGTGGTCTTTTAAATGTTGTAATGTTAATTGTTGTACTAATTGGGTAATAGTAGCTAATTGTGACTTTATTGTTTGTTCAACTTCTTCTAATGATTCTGGTTGAACTTGCTCCTCTAGGGTCTCCATGGTTTGACTAATACAAGTAGGTTTTTTGGTTTAGGCTCTGATACCAAATGGGGTTTGTCTTCGGATCGATTTGATTGATTAATTGTTTTTAATTTATTATCTAAACTTTGTTCTAAATTTTGAATATTTGTTATTACTTGATTTATGATTTGTATCATACTTGATTGAATTTTGCTTAGTTCATTTATTTTTGTTTCTAATTTCCGTTGTTGTTCTTGAATTTCTTTCATATAATAGGTAATACTACTCATAATGTTTGTTTTAAATAAGTAGTTAATTCGGTAATTTGATTTTTAATATCTTCTAATTTAATTGTATCTTCTGATTTAATTTTAGTTTCTGAGGGTAAAATGGGATCAGTAATTTTAATATTTGATTCTATATTTTGTCCAAGTTCAAGAAATCGAATAGGTTTGGATAATCTTACAGATTGTGATTTTTCTAAAGGTATAGACATAGAAGAGGATGGTTGATCAAAAAAGGAATGTCTTTTTGTTATGGAGGGAGATATAATTGGATATTGTATTGTAGGTAGAGTTCGTAATTTTATTCTAAAATGAGTTCCTACTTTAGCAACATATGTGAATAATTGATCAATATATATTTTATCAGTATTTTTAAATTCTATACTATGATGTGAATTGGTTAACGCATAGCTAATTTGATAGGTAATTGAAAAGGGATATTGTCTAGTAGTCATTAATTCTTCTTTATAAAATTTATATGCTATAGTGATTGTATCATCTAAATTGGGTGATTTTAAAGGGATACCAAGTTTTAATCGTGTATAGAATTTTATTTTTCCTTATGCTAAATTTCCATTCATTATTCCAAGTATTTGATCATTTAAATTGGTCATTCTTTCGTCTACAATTGCCATTCTTATAGGTGATCAATTCCTTCTTGAATGGTAGATTTTAATAGAATTTGTATGGTTGATAAATGAATATAGCCTATTTTAGATCGTTTTTCTTTTGGGATATTTTGCTATTGTTTAGCTATCTATTCTTGATTGATTAAACTTATTCGAATGTGTCCATTACATTGATCCATTCTAACGGGTGTTTCATGTACTAATTTACCAAAATAAATAATATTCTTTCGATTAAGTAGATTTTGAAATATAGAGTGTTGAATATCTTGTCCTAATTTTAAATTTAACTGTGTTTTAGCTATTTGTTTTCGTTTATCATTTGATAATAATGTATTTATATGAAAAGTGCCTAAAGATTCTGTTAATTCTAAATTATTTACATCTAATATCTTTGAATCTTTTTGTTTTGAATCAGTCATTTTTATGATAAGGGGTAGAAATCTGGTGTTGAATTAATTTGTTTTCTAAAGCAATTAATTGATTAGAATAAAACTGATAAAAAATTTGTGCTAGATCTAAACTTTCCTTAATAGGGGTTAGTCCTCCAGGATTACTATTGGCAAAAATTAAATTAATATATCTATTTTCATAGAATTTATATTCATCATAATGTTGGTTTTTTGGTGATTCTAGATATTGTATATAATCTATATATTGTTTACAAATAGGATAGGTAGTTATTACCATGTTCCAGATAGTTTTGGCTAAACCAAGCCAAAAAGCTATCTTTAAATTCTAAACATCGTATATATAGATAATATTGTAATCTATGATTAAATCCGAAAAATAGACTGAGTATAAGAAAGGGGCTATATTATAATCTAAAACAAAATAACAAATTTCAATATATTTCAGAAATATTTGTGCAAATAATATTGATAAAATGATTGAATAAAACAGGCATATTAATGAACATAATGGATGCTTGTGGAAAAAGAAAAACATACTTTATTATTAGAAAAGTTTATTATTTAGAAAAGTAATTTTTTAATCGATCAAACGTTTAATACGCTTATTATACATGTTTCGAAGATCGACAATAATCTTTTTCAATTCCATACTATATTGGATCATTTTAGCATAATGATATGTTAAATCATATTGTTTAGAACTATGAGCTTGCTTGTTGTATGCTTGATATCTGATGATGCATTGATCTAATTCTTCTTCTCTATCATATAGTTCCTTGATTGATGGCTTTAATGCTTGTTTGGTTTCGAAATGGCCCATTGTCTGAAGTAATAGAAAAAGATTAGTTAATCAATTAGTTGATTTATTTCTTGATAAAGTTCTTTTCTGCGTAAAAGATTGGCTTTTTTCAGATCTTGAAAATAGAAAATAATTTGAGTTTGATGAAAAATATCATCTTGATTAGTTGAAGTAAGAGATGTTTGTTCTATATAAAGTTGGTTTTGTTGAATAATATGATAAAAATGAGTATTACGAAGATAAGTAAGGTCAATTAATCATTTTAAAAATTATTTTTGTTCAAAATAAGTTCGCATATTAAAGAATAATGTTGATGATGATGAATAATGAATACTTAATAAATAAATTAGTGATAAAATATGCATCTTATACTCATACCTTTTTTGTTTCCTCGTGCAGCCAACTCCAGGCGAGAGAGAGGATTTAGAGAGAAGGCACGAAGAGAAGATTTTATTTTATGATTTCGGAAAGCTCCAAAGGCTACATTATATAGAAGTGAAAAGGAGAAGAGGCCAAATAAGGTGGCCGACAAAAGCTAAGGAATCTAAATAATTAAAGTAAAAGTGAAAAGACTAAAGTAAAAGAAAAGGCACATATCATACAATTATTTACAAGAGAGGGGCCTTGATGGCCTACATCTAACTGGTTGCGTGCTTTTACTTCTCACTCTTCTATAATTGCTTCAATTGACGTTGAGTCGTCTTCCTTTTGTCCTTCAGGATGGCCTTGAGTGGATGGACAATATTGACATTTCTGTAGAGGATGAGGTTGAAGTTGATGGAAAATTGCATTGTTCCATATTGGCGTAAGATCACTAAAAATGCCATCCATTGTGCAAAATGGTGAAAGGAATTGCTTGATAATTTGAAGAGCGTCTGGTGTGATTGCAGTCTTGTAATGTGAGATCATAATTTGATTGAGTCCTTTGTAATTGACTTTGGTATTTGTTTCGACAGTGATGCGAGCTCCTTGAATGAATACTCCTTCGAGACAGTGTAGATTAAATTGATTGATTGATTCCCATTCAAATGGATGATTTGGAGGTTCATCTATAGCTGGATAAATGCCATTGCTAATTCCAATGGTGAGAAAAGTAATGCAACATAGGTGTATTTCTGCATCCTTTAGTGAATTGTTTTCCTTAAAGATAGGATAGCTGCTAAAGATTTTGATAAGTATTTCTCTATCTTTAGCAAAGCGATCATTATAGTTTTTTACTGCTTGGATAGTTAGGAATTCAGAGAGTAATTGGAGATTGGTAAGGTAAATTGTATCAATAAGTGCACTTTGGAAAAACAAATAAGTGGTTAAGGGGTCTGCATCAGGAAAAATAATGGCTTTAGGTCCATATTTTCCTCTATTTTGTGGATAGTATTGAAAGATCTTTTGGGCTTCAGTCCACGTGTTTAATAATTGAAAACAATCATAGAACATTGGATAGTTTTTAAAGGAACTGCATTTATTCGATCCATATTGATCGGTTTACCTAAAGATTTCATCTTTATATCTGGAACAGGTTGTTCCAACACTTGTTTGTATTGTGGCTTCAAACTAGGTGTTTTGAATTCAGCGAAAGCTTTTTCAGCTTCAACTCTGGTTGGAAAACTTTTATGTAAAATACCTGGTCTCCCAGTGATGTGTATAGTGGCTTTGTGCCATGCATCATTTTTTTGCCTGCCATGGGTCCATTGTATATCACATAAGTTTTGGCTTCAGTTGTATCCTTTTGTTTTTGAGATTCCGAAGGATAGGTTTAAGTAAGTTGTTATGGAGTAATGAGAGGAATAGTGGTTTGAGAGATATTTGTATTGATAGGTTTTCGTAAAGAGGTTTGAATAAAGGAAGATGATGGTTCTATGGTAGTTTGTTTTAATAATTGGATGGTAGTTCGTAACTGGTTTATTTCCTTAGTTACAGTACCAATTGGTTGCTGCAAACTGATTAATTCTAGCTCCTTTTGTGCAAATGATTCTTCCAGACTAGTTATTGCTGCTTCCATTCTCTGGTCAAAATATCTGTAAGAAAATTGTCAGCTGTTTGATATATTGGATAGTAAATTGATATTGATTTAGTTCGAGTTGCCATCTGATAAGACGACCTTGATTATAATTGGCTTTTATATTGTAACGAGTGAATCCACATAGTACTAAGAATCTGCTTGCATAATGAATTCAACAGGTAATAGATCAATGCGCCATTTGCTCAAAGTTTTAAGATAGGCCAATGTTTCCTTTTCATATATTGGATATTTCAATTCAGTGGGATTAAATGTCCCATTGATATATTTGCAAAGTAAGTACTTCTTTTGATTGGGTGGTTCTGCCAAAAGGCATCCTACCCATGTATCTATACTGGCATCAGTTTGAACCAGTAGTGTATCCATCAATAGATAGTTATATAGAATAGGTAGGTCCTTGCATAATGCTTTTAATTTTTGTACAACTTGAGTATCTGCATCAGTCTAATTCCATTGGTTTGGTACTACATTTGGCTTGTAAAATTTTTCTTTCTTTAGCTAAAATTTTAAAAAAGCCTTGATCAAATATATAATTTAATAGACCTAAAAATTGTTGTACCTGTTTTCGATCGGTTAGTTGATTGGGGAAAGTCTTAAAGTTTATGTAAGATATTAGGTTGTAGTTTTAAATAACCATTTTGAAATTCAATACCTAAATACGATAAACATTTATATATAGATATAGTAAATGCACGGTCGTGCATTCACTAATGTATAATATAAATAAATAAATATAATTATAAATATATAAAATAAATAATTATATATAAATATATTTATTTATTTATATAGTTAAAAATTTTATATAAATATATATTAATTTAATTATATTTAATTATTTAATTATTTTCGTAATTTTTAACCTACTTTTCTTATTTAGATAGAGCTTCGAAAATAAATAAATGTTTTTGTTAATAATTGGGAAATATTTTTTAGTTTTACATCCAAAATTAATTATTAATTATTATTACTATATTATTAAATACTTTATCTTAATATTAATTTATATGTTATTTATAACTGTCCTTTATTCATTTTTATTGTTATTAATTATTATATATTAATATAATAATTTTAAAATCAAATGTCAATGGTTATTACTATGAAGCACGAGGGTGACATACATATATATATAAACAAAAATTTTCTTTGGAATTTTATTACTTATAAAACTACAGGAATAGAACAACGCTTTTTATTAGACAAAGAAGACTATTTTAAAAATACACCTCATTATAAAGAAGCAACAAATGATAGTACGACATTTCATGCTATAGCAATAGAAATTTTTAAAGAATTTATTGGAAAAGATTTAATTTATCATAGACAAACAATTGCAAATATCGAATGAACAAATGCTCTAAGGCATCTCAATAATATGAAAATATGTGATCTTTGTTATTTAGGCCATTATATATGTGAATTCAAAAAATAATATTATAATTTAACAAGACCTGAACAAGAGATATATACAAATATCTTTATTCAAAAATTACCTTATCCTTTTAATCAAAAGGTAAAAGAACAGTTCCAACAATTAATAAATGAAGACAAAATAGCAAATAATTTAGGCGGTGTTATACATACAACACAAAGGTATTTAGTTGAACAATGTTTAGATTCTCAATTAAGGAAAACGTTAAAACATACTAAATTACAATTATGTTGTTCAAAAAATGCCGAAGTTCCATAACAATATGGATGTACAAGAGATAATAAAAATAGATTACCTACAAAATATTCCTACAAACCATCACAAAGATATAAATGGAAAAGATATCTTAAACAATATTATAGACAAAGACCTTTTATACCGTATAAAAAACATTTTAGAAGAAGAAATATCGACAATTTAAACCTGGGAAAAAAGATTGTCCTCAAAAGAAGAAAATTTTCCGTTGCTGGCAAAGAAGAAGGACGTTATGCAAATGAATGCCCTAATAAACAACATTCAAAATTCCAAGAAAAAGTAAAAATATTATATGCAGCGGAAAAAGAAGATTTAGAGCCTATAGTATCAGATTATAATACAGATTCAACAATCTCTTCAATCTATAAATATGAATCTGGTCCAAAAAATTCAGAATCCTCAAGTAAATCTCAATACAACATTTATTCAAGTGACTATTCATAATAAAAAAAATTAATGCATATATAGGCACAGGAGCCACAATATGTATTGCTTCAAAACAATTATTATATAATTGGAAAAAATTAGTCAAACCTTTACAAATAAGAATCGCAGATCGAAGTTTTAAATCTATATGGTATGTAAGCTATTATAATAATCTTAACATAGAGAATTATACCTTTCCAATACCATTTATATCAGCAAGAATCAGGTTTATCATTAATTTTTTGAAACAATTTTCTTAAACTATATAATCCTTTTTGTCAATACTTACATTTTATTACATTAAGAACACCTACAATTAAATCCTTAAATCAAAAATCAATTATTCTTAAAACCCCTATTTATCATACAATCTATTATGAACAGTTACAGCAAATTACGTCTCAACTTGATTCACTTCAATTTTATCTTCTTAATAATATGACTATTCAATTAGAAATTGAAACACTTCTAGACACTGTTTGTAGTGAAAATCCTTTAGATCCTATAAAAAATCACAATAATCAACTTATAGAAATCAAATTAAAAGACCCAACATAGGAAGTAAATATTCGCAATAATATACCCTATTCACAAATTGATGTTCAAGAATTTATAACAGAATGTACTAATTTACTTCTAAAAATTTTAATTACTCCTAGTACTATCAAACATTCAGCACCTGCATTTTATGTCAATAATGCAGCTAAACAAAAATGAGGAAAACGTAGAATGGTTATAAATTATAAAAAAATGAATGAAGCAACAATAGGAGATGCATATAAATTATCTCGAAAAGATTATATAATCAACAAATTAAAAGGACATATTTGGTTTACTACACTTGATGCGAAATTAGGTTACTGGCAATTAAGACTACATAAAAATACAAAACCATTAATTGCTTTTACTTATCCACCTCAAAAACATTATCAATGGAATGTTTTACCATTTGGATTAAAACAAGCACCAAGTATTTATCAAAGCTTTATGGATAATAATCTTGCGGAACTAGAAGAATTTACTTTTGTTTATATTGATGATATTATCATTTATTCAAATAAAGATAAATTAGACCATTTAAAGAAAGTTAAGATAGTTCTTCAAAGATGTAGTGAAAAATGATTAATTTTAAGTAAGAAAAAAGCTAAAATTGCACAACAAAATATAGAATATTTAGGAATTAAATTTCATAATGGATATTTGAAATTACAATCTAATATTTTAGAAAAAATAAAAAATTTTCCTGATCAGCTAACAAATAGAACTCAAGTACAACAATTTTTAGGTATTCTAAATTATATTTCAGATCAAGGTTTCTTTCATAAAACCTCAATATTCAATAAACTTATCAATCGTCAAAATATTATTTATTTTGGTAAAGATTATAAAGAAATAGAAGTTTATTTAGTTGTGCCTTGAAAGGCTGAAAAACGACAAAGATAATAATAAACTTATTGGCCAATAGTCTGGCCGACAGACAACTTTAAAAAAGTAAATAGAAAAAGTAGCCTAATAATTTACACAGTGAAAGCAAATTCTTCTACTTTCTGGACCATCAATGGTCTACATTATATCAAAATTGACTAAACTAGATTCCCTGCTTTATTCCTCAATTATTGCTTCTAGTGACTCAGATTCGTGCCTGGTGACTTGTGATGTAGAAGAACAATAATTGCATTGATGAACTTTATGACCTTGCATTTGTTTACAGATAGCCTCTTTCCATATCGAATTAAGATCTGCAAAATTGCCATCAAGATGATTGAAAGGGATAAAAAATTGCTTAACCAATTGTATTGTATCAGGCTGTATGGGCTGTTTGTAAGCAGAGACCATCAACAGATTATATCCTTTGTAATTGACCCGTATCATAGATTCTGCATCAACTCGTAGTGCTTGCATATAAACTCCTTTCTAGACAGTTGAAATTAAATTGATTAATCAAATCCCAATCAATGGGATGATTAAGGGGTGTATCAATGAGAGGATATGTTCCATTACTTATTCCAATGGTGATAAATGATATTCGGGATAGAACAATATTTGCATCCTTCACCGTATCTTATGCCTTGAATATAGGATAGCTGCTCCATACCTTGAAATATATTTCTTAATCTTTGGCAAATCTATCTTTGTAATTTTTTACTGCTTGAGTAAATCCAAGAGGGAACTCAGAAAGAATCTGAGTGTTGATTACATATAATGTATCTATCAACCCACTTTGAAAGAGTAAATATGTGGTCAATGGATCTGTTTCGGGTAAAACTATTGCCTTTGGTCCAAATCTGCCTCTATTTTGTGGATAATAATGAAAAATTTTGTGATCTTCAGTCCATGCATTAATATTTTGGAAACATTCAAGGAACATTTTCGATGTCAGTCTTTTTGCTTCACTCTGGATGGTCTTGGATGGTATGGCATTGATTCTGTCTAAATTTATTGGTTTTCCCAAAACATGCATCTTCGTACTTGAGAGAGAAGGAGGTGGTGATTTGAGTACCTGAGTATATTGTGGTCTTAAAGTTAGATGATGTTGCTTATATTCAGCCAAAGATTTTTCTGCTTCTGCTTTAATTGCAAAACTTTTGTGTACTATACCTGCATGTCCAATTATATGTGTAGCTACTTTGTGCCAGGCATCATAAATTCCGGCCATAGGACCATTGTAAATAACATAGGTTTTTGTTTCTGCTTCATCGAATTGTTTTTGAGGTATATTTGAAACTGTTTGTGGTTGGGTTATTTGCTGAGGGGTAATCAGTATAGGAGTAGATAAAGATGTATTTGGAGTAGGTATAGGTTGGCTTGTATTTGGAGTGCTTGGTTATAATTTGAGATTTTGCATTAAAACTTGAATGGCAGTCTTCAACTGGTTGATATCTCTAGTGATAGCTCCAATTAGCAGCTGCTGATTAATCAATTCAAGTTCTTTTTGGGCTAGTGCATCTTCTAAATTGGTTATAGCTGCTTCCATTCCCTGGTTAATATATCTACAAAAAAATTATTAGAAGATTTTATATAATGTATGTCAATTTGATATTGATTTAACTCAAGCTGTGATCGAATCAGCCTTCTTTAATTGTAATTGGCTCGAATATTATATCTGAGAAATCCACAGAAATATTTGGAGTCGGTTTGAACAGTAAATGTGACAGGTAATAGATCTATACGCCACTTTCTCAATGTTTTGAGACAAGCTAGCGTTTCTTTTTCAGGCATAGGATATTTGCATTTTGTGGGAGTAAAAGTCCCATTTATATATTTGCATAATTGATATTTCTTTTGATTAGGGGGTTTTGCCAAAAGGCAACCTGCCCATGTATCGATGCTTGCATCAATTTGAACTATTAGTGCATCATGAGGAAGATAGTTATATAAAGAAGGTAAATGTTTGCATAAAGCTTTGAATTTCCTCATTGCTTTGGTATTTGCATCATCTCAAGTCCATTGCTTTTTTGTATTGCATTTTAGCTGTAAAAACTTTCTTTCCTTTGCCAAATCTCGAAAGAAACCTTGATCTGAAATATAATTTAGAATACCTAAAAATTGTTGTACTTGAGTTCTATTTGTTAGTTGATCAGGAAAATTTTTTATTTTTTCTAAAATGTTAGGTTGTAATTTCAAATATCCATTATGAAATTTAATTCCTAAATATTCTATATTTTGTTGTGCAATTCTAGCTTTTTTCTTACTTAAAATTAATCCTTTTTCACTACATCTTTGAAGAACTATCTTAACTTTCTTCAAATGGTCTAATTTATCATTATTTGAATAAATGATAATATCATCAATATAATCAAAAGTAAATTCTTCTAGTCCCGCAAGATTGTTGTCCATAAATCTTTGATAAATAATTGGTGCTTGTTTTATTCCAAATGGTAAAACATTCCATTGATAATGTTTTTGAGGTGGACAAGTAAAAGCAGTTAATAGTTTTGTATTTTCATGTAGTCTTAATTGCCAGTAACCTGATTTTGCATCAAGTGTGGTAAACCAAATATGTCCTTTTAATTTGTTGATTATATAATCTTTTCGAGGTAATTTATATGCATCTCCTATTGTTGCTTTAGTCATTTTTTTTAATAATTTATAACCATTCTACGTTTTCCTCGTTTTTGTTCAGCTGCATTATTGACATAAAATGCAGGTGCTGAATGTTTGCTAGTACTAGGAGTAATTAAAATTTTTAGAAGTAAATTAGTACATTCTGTTATAAATTCTTGAACATCAATTTGTGAATAGGGTATATTATTGCGAATATTTACTTCCTATGTTGGGTCTTTTAATTTGATTTCTATAAGTTGATTATTGTGATTTTTATAGGATCTAAAGGATTTTCACTACAAATGGTGTCTAGAAATGTTTCAATTTCTAATTGAATAGTCATATTATTAAGAAGATAAAATTGAAGTGATCAAGTTAAGACGTAATTTGCTGTAACTGTTCATAATAGACTGTATGATAAATAGGAATTTTAAGAATAATTGATTTTTGATTTAATGATTTAATTATAGGTGTTCTTAATGTAATAAAATGTAAGTATTGACAAAAAGGATTATATAGTTTAAGAAAATTGTTTCAAAAAATTAATGATAAACCTAATTCTTGCTGATATATAGATGGTATTGGAAAGGTATAATTCTCTATGTTAAGATTATTATAATAGCTTACATACTATATAGATTTAAAACTTCCATCCGCGATTCTTATTTGTAAAGGTTTGACTAATTTTTTCCAATTATATAATAATTTTTTTGAAGTAATACATATTGTGGCTCCTGTGCCTATATATGCATTAATTTTTTTTATTATGAATAGTCACTTGAATAAATGTTGTATTGAGATTTACTTGAGGATTCTGAATTTTTTGGACCAGATTCATATTTATAAAATGAAGAGATTGTTGAATCTGTATTATAATCTGATTCTATAGGCTCTAAATCTTCTTTTTCCGCTACATATAATATTTTTACTTTTTCTTGGAATTTTGAATGTTGTTTATTAGGGCATTCATTTGCATAATGTCCTTCTTCTTTGCATAGCCAGCAACGACAAATTTTCTTCGTTTGAGGACAATCTTTTTTCCTAGGTTTAAATTGTCGATACTTTCTTCTTCTAAAATGTTTTTTATACGGTATAAAAGGTCTTTGTCCATAATATTGTTTAGGATATCTTTTCCATTTATATCTTTGTGATGGTTTGTAGGTATATTTTGTACGTAATCTATTTGTCTTTCTTTAGTGTTACTACTTTTAGGATTTGCTTCTTCTACGAAAATTTCTTCATCTGATTCATATGCATGTATAATTTCATCATTTGATTTATTTGATTATTTGGTTGAAAAGTTAATTTTTGCATTAATTGTGTAATGTCTTCTAATTGCTAATGTATATTTCGTTCTACTATTTCTAAGGATTCAATATTAAGAGCAGAAGATTCTTCTAGATTTGAGTGTTCCATGGTCTTATAATTATTGTTGATAACTGTTGACTAGGCTCTGATACCACTTGGAGCTTTTCTTTTATATTTTAAAATTTTTGTTTTTGTGATTTGTTCTCATTTATTAATTCTGTAACTAATTCTAAAAGAGTGTTTTGTTTTTGTAATAATTCAATCATTTGGTATTCTAATTGTAAATATTGTTCTTTTATATCATGTATTTCCTGGTTAATACTCATAATGTTTGTTTTAAATAGGTAGTTAATTCAGCAATTTGATTTTGAAGAGAATCTATTTTTTGTGAAGTATCTAAAGAAGAATGCACGATGGTTGGATTTTTAATAGGTATATTAGATTTTTCATTTTTAATTATTCGAAGAGGTCTTTCTATTCGTAAAGATTGAGATCGTAATAAAGACGGTGAATTGTATAAAGAGGGTATGGTTTCTGAAAAAGAATGTCTGTGATTAATGGGATATTGAATGGTAGGTAAAGTTCGTAATTTTGTTCTAAAATTTGTTCATACTTTTGCAACATCATTAAATAGTTGATCAACATATATTTTTTCTGTATTTTTAAATTCTACACTATGATGAGAATTGGTAAGAGCATAACTAATTTGATAAGTAATAAAAAAAGAATACTGGCCTGTTGTCATTAAATTTTCATTGTAAAATTTATAAGCAATAGCGATAGTATCTTCCAAATCTTTTGATTTTAAAGGTAATCCTAATTTTAATCGAGTATTAAATTTTATTTTACCATAAGCTAAATTTTCATTCATTATTCCAATAATTTGGTTGTTTAAATATGTCATTCTTTCATTTAAAATAGTCATTCTTATTGGTGAATTAATTCCTTCTTGGAAAGTGGATTTTAATAATATCTGAATAGTTGAAAGATGTATATATCCTATTTTAACTCGTTTATATGTAGAAATCTTTTGCAAGTGTTTAGAAATTTGTTCTTGATTAATAAGATTTATACGAATATATCCATTACATTGATCTATTCTAACAGGAGTTTCATAAATAATTTTACCAAAATAAATAATATTTTAACGATTGATAAGTTTATTGAATATTGAGATTTTATGAATGTCCTGTCCATCCTTTAAATTTAACTGTGTTTTAGCTATTTGTTTGATTATATATATATATATATATATATAGTGAATGCACGGCCGTGCATTTTGAATGCACACCCGTCAAAATGCACGGCCCGTCAAAATGCACGGCCGTGCATTCACTAATGTATTATGTATATATATTTTCTATATATATAATTATATTTAAGAGAAACACATTTCATTATTTATTTGCTAGATTTTTCCCACGAAAACATTTTACTAACAAATTTTACTTATTCGTTTTTAATATAATGAAAGAGTCAATAACAAAATTCCTATTTATTAATTAACAATAACAAAAAAGCCTATAAAAAGAAAAAAAAGTATATATATTAAATTCATAAAAATTTTAAATTAAAAAGACGCACTAGTTTTGAATTGTTTTAGCTTTTTTGAAAATAAAATTAAAACTATAATGAAAAAAACCTTAAAATTTGATCAATTTTTATTTTAATTCGTCAATTATACTATGACTGTATTAAAAAATAAATTAATTTGTAAAATCTTAATCATTACTTAATAAAATAAATATAAATATAAATATAATTATAATTATGTGATTAGTAATTCTTTAAAAATTTAAATTAAAAAGAAAAAATATATGAGTGACTGCATAAGTGTGCATTACGAATGCATACTCGTGCATTTTCAAATTTAACAAAAAAATGAAAAGTTTAAATTCTTAATAACTTTATTGTAAAAGAAAAGAAAATTATAATGATACTATAATTAATTTTATAAAAATTTAAAATTTAAAAGAACTACTAGTTTTGAAATTGTTTTAATTTTTTATACAATTTTTTTATAATTAATATAAAATTAATAATATCATTATAAACATTTATATATAGATATAGTGAATGCACGGCACACCCATGCATTCACTAATGCATTATATAAATATATAAAATAAATAATTATTTATATAGTTAAAAATTTTATATAAATATATATTAATTTAATTATTTTAGTAATTTTTATCCTACTTTTCTTATTTAGATAGAGGTTCACAAATAAATAAATGTTTTTGTTAATAATTATGAAATATTTTTTAGTTTTAAATCCAAAATTAATTATTAATTATTAATTATTATTACTATATTAGTAAATACTTTATCTTAATATTAATTTTATATATTATTTATAACCGTACTTTATTAATTTTTTATTGTTATTAATTATTATATATTAATATAATAATTTCATAATCAAAGTGTCACAAAATGGTTGCCACTGTGTGACATCTAGATGGTAACCCTCGTGTGCACGAGGGTGACATATATATATATATATATACATATATATAGTAAATGCACGGGCGTGCATTAAATTTTTTTATTCTCGTTATTTATAATAACTATACCAATAATCATTAATAATAATTGTATTAATTAATTAGGTTGTGATAAACATTCTTTATAATATATTTTTATATTACGTATTAATATTAATTAACATATAAATCTAATATAAGTAATTGATCATATCATAATAACTATTAATCATATCAAATTTATTATTTAAGCATATTGAAATAATTGGACGACAATTTAATCAATCATATAAACTATATAATATATATATTTTAATTTTGAATTTTGTTAATAATAACATACTGTAATTAAATTACATATAATATTTAAAAATAACCTTAACATAAGGGTTGTATGTTTTTCATACAAAAAAACCAACTGAATCGAGGCTTGGATTCTTCTTTTTTAGATGACATTTTGCACAAGGTGATGAGATCCGTACCGTTCAGGCCAGTACCGGCCGGAGACCGGTACCTAGATCTCATCTTCGATACCGGCCAAAAATACCGGCCGATACCGGGTGTTTTCGTTGGGTACCGGCTGGTACCCAACATACCGGAAAGTTTCGGAAATTTTCGGGTAGTTTCGAAAATTTCAGAAACATGGAGGACTGATTTGCAAAAACAAAAAACCTAAAATCTACCCCC